>NW_018366898.1:0-81103 GCF_002093755.2 Drosophila serrata
TATCAATATCAATATCAATATCAATATCAATATCAATATCAATATCAATATCAATATCAATATCAATATCAATATCAATATCAATATCAAAATACATATCAATATCAATATCAATATCAATATCAATATCAATATCAATATCAATATCAATATCAATATCAATATCAATATCAATATCAATATCAAATATCAATATCAATATCAATATCAATATCAATATCAATATCAATATCAATATCATATCAATATCAATATCAATATCAATATCAATATCAATCAATATCAATATCAATATCAATATCAATATCAATATCAATATCAATATCAATATCAATATCAATATCAATATCAATATCAATATCAATATCAATATCAATATCAATATCAATATCAATCATATCAATATCAATATCAATATCATATCAATATCAATATCAATATCAATATCAATATCAATATCAATATCAATATCAATATCAATATCAATATCAATATCAATATCAATATCAATATCAAATATCAATATCAATATCAATATCAATATCAATATCAATATCAATATCAATATCAATATCAATATCATATCAATATCAATATCAATATCAATATCAATATCAATATCAATATCAATATCAATATCAATATCAATATCAATATCAATATCAATATCAATATCATATCAATATCAATATCAATATCAATATCAATATCAATATCAATATCAATATCAATATCAATATCAATATCAATATCAATATCAATATCAATATCAATATCAATATCAATATCAATATCAATATCAATATCAATATCAATATCAATATCAATATCAATATCAATATCAATATCAATATCAATATCAATATCAATATCAATATCAATATCAATATCAATATCAATATCAAATATCAATATCAATATCAATATCAATATCAATATCAATATCAATATCAATATCAATATCAATATCAATATCAATATCAATATCAATATCAATATCAATATCAATATCAAATATCAATATCAATATCAATATCAATATCAATATCAATATCAATATCAATATCAATATCAATATCAATATCAATATCAATATCAATATCAATATCAATATCAATATCAATATCAATATCAATATCAATATCAATATCAATATCAATATCAATATCAATATCATATCAATATCAATATCAATATCAATATCAATATCAATATCAATATCAATATCAATATCAATATCAATATCAATATCAATATCAATATCAATATCAATATCAATATCAATATCAATATCAATATCAATATCAATATCAATATCAATATCAATATCAATATCAATATCAATATCAATATCAAATATCAATATCAATATCAATATCAATATCAATATCAATATCAATATCAATATCAATATCAATATCAATATCAATATCAATATCAATATCAATATCAAAATATCAATATCAATATCAATATCAATATCAATATCAATATCAATATCATATCAATATCAATATCAATATCAATATCAATATCAATATCAATATCAATATCAATATCAATATCAATATCAATATCAATATCAATATCAATATCAATATCAAATATCAATATCAATATCAATATCAATATCAATATCAATATCAATATCAATATCAATATCAATATCAATATCAATATCAATATCAATATCAATATCAATATCAATATCAATATCAATATCAATATCAATATCAATATCAATATCAATATCAATATCAATATCAATATCAATATCAATATCAATATCAATATCAATATCAATATCAATATCAATATCAATATCAATATCAATATCAATATCAATATCAATATCAATATCAATATCAATATCAATATCAATATCAATATCAATATCAATATCAATATCAATATCAATATCAATATCAATATCAATATCATATCAATATCAATATCAATATCAATATCAATATCAATATCAATATCAATATCAATATCAATATCAATATCAATATCAATATCAATATCAATATCAATATCAATATCAATATCAATATCAATATCAATATCAATATCAATATCAATATCAATATCAATATCAATATCAATATCAATATCAATATCAATATCAATATCAATATCAATATCAATATCAATATCAATATCAATATCAATATCAATATCAATATCAATATCAATATCAATATCAATATCAATATCAATATCAATATCAATATCAATATCAATATCAATATCAATATCAATATCAATATCAATATCAATATCAATATCAATATCAATATCAATATCAATATCAATATCAATATCAATATCAATATCAATATCAATATCAATATCAATATCAATATCAATATCAATATCAATATCAATATCAATATCAATATCAATATCAATATCAATATCAATATCAATATCAATATCAATATCAATATCAATATCAATATCAAATATCAATATCAATATCAATATCAATATCAATATCAATATCAATATCAATATCAATATCAATATCAATATCAATATCAATATCAATATCAATATCAATATCAATATCAATATCAATATCAATATCAATATCAATATCAATATCAATATCAATATCAATATCAATATCAATATCAATATCAATATCAATATCAATATCAATATCAATATCATATCAATATCAATATCAATATCAATATCAATATCAATATCAATATCAATATCAATATCAATATCAATATCAATATCAATATCAATATCAATATCAATATCAATATCAATATCAATATCAATATCAATATCAATATCAATATCAATATCAATATCAATATCAATATCAATATCAATATCAATATCAATATCAATATCAATATCAATATCAATATCAATATCAATATCAATATCAATATCAATATCAATATCAATATCAATATCAATATCAATATCAATATCAATATCAATATCAATATCAATATCAATATCAATATCAATATCAATATCAATATCAATATCAATATCAATATCAATATCAATATCAATATCAATATCAATATCAATATCAATATCAATATCAATATCAATATCAATATCAATATCAATATCAATATCAATATCAATATCAATATCAATATCAATATCAATATCAATATCAATATCAATATCAATATCAATATCAATATCAATATCAATATCAATATCAATATCAATATCAATATCAATATCAATATCAATATCAATATCAATATCAATATCAATATCAATATCAATATCAATATCAATATCAATATCAATATCAATATCAATATCAATATCAATATCAATATCAATATCAATATCAATATCAATATCAATATCAATATCAATATCAATATCAATATCAATATCAATATCAATATCAATATCAATATCAATATCAATATCAATATCAAATATCAATATCAATATCAATATCAATATCAATATCAATATCAATATCAATATCAATATCAATATCAATATCAATATCAATATCAATATCAATATCAATATCAATATCAATATCAATATCAATATCAATATCAATATCAATATCAATATCAATATCAATATCAATATCAATATCAATATCAATATCAATATTATCAATATCAATATCAATATCAATATCAATATCAATATCAATATCAATATCAATATCAATATCAATATCAATATCAATATCAATATCAATATCAATATCAATATCAATATCAATATCAATATCAATATCAATATCAATATCAATATCAATATCAATATCAATATCAATATCAATATCAATATCAATATCAATATCAATATCAATATCAATATCAATATCAATATCAATATCAATATCAATATCAATATCAATATCAATATCAATATCAATATCAATATCAATATCAATATCAATATCAATATCAATATCAATATCAATATCAATATCAATATCAATATCAATATCAATATCAATATCAATATCAATATCAATATCAATATCAATATCAATATCAATATCAATATCAATATCAATATCAATATCAATATCAATATCAATATCAATATCAATATCATATCAATATCAATATCAATATCAATATCAATATCAATATCAATATCAATATCAATATCAATATCAATATCAATATCAATATCAATATCAATATCAATATCAATATCAATATCAATATCAATATCAATATCAATATCAATATCAATATCAATATCAATATCAATATCAATATCAATATCAATATCAATATCAATATCAATATCAATATCAATATCAATATCAATATCAATATCAATATCAATATCAATATCAATATCAATATCAATATCAATATCAATATCAATATCAATATCAATATCAATATCAATATCAATATCAATATCAATATCAATATCATATCAATATCAATATCAATATCAATATCAATATCAATATCAATATCAATATCAATATCAATATCAATATCAATATCAATATCAATATCAATATCAATATCAATATCAATATCATATCAATATCAATATCAATATCAATATCAATATCAATATCAATATCAATATCAATATCAATATCAATATCAATATCAATATCAATATCAATATCAATATCAATATCAATATCAATATCAATATCAATATCAATATCAATATCAATATCAATATCAATATCATATCAATATCAATATCAATATCAATATCAATATCAATATCAATATCAATATCAATATCAATATCAATATCAATATCAATATCAATATCAATATCAATATCAATATCAATATCAATATCAATATCAATATCAATATCAATATCAATATCAATATCAATATCAATATCAATATCAATATCAATATCAATATCAATATCAATATCAATATCAATATCAATATCAATATCAATATCAATATCAATATCAATATCAATATCAATATCAATATCAATATCAATATCAATATCAAATATCAATATCAATATCAATATCAATATCAATATCAATATCAATATCAATATCAATATCAATATCAATATCAATATCAATATCAATATCAATATCAATATCAATATCAATATCAATATCAATATCAATATCAATATCAATATCAATATCAATATCAATATCAATATCAATATCAATATCAATATCAATATCAATATCAATATCAATATCAATATCAATATCAATATCAATATCAATATCAATATCAATATCAATATCAATATCAATATCAATATCAATATCAATATCAATATCAATATCAATATCAATATCAATATCAATATCAATATCAATATCAATATCAATATCAATATCAATATCAATATCAATATCAATATCAATATCAATATCAATATCAATATCAATATCAATATCAATATCAATATCAATATCAATATCAATATCAATATCAATATCAATATCAATATCAATATCAATATCAATATCAATATCAATATCAATATCAATATCAATATCAATATCAATATCAATATCAATATCAATATCAATATCAATATCAATATCAATATCAATATCAATATCAATATCAATATCAATATCAATATCAATATCAATATCAATATCAATATCAATATCAATATCAATATCAATATCAATATCAATATCAATATCAATATCAATATCAATATCAATATCAATATCAATATCAATATCAATATCAATATCAATATCAATATCAATATCAATATCAATATCAATATCAATATCAATATCAATATCAATATCAATATCAATATCAATATCAATATCAATATCAATATCAATATCAATATCAATATCAATATCAATATCAATATCAATATCAATATCAATATCAATATCAATATCAATATCAATATCAATATCAATATCAATATCAATATCAATATCAATATCAATATCAATATCAATATCAATATCAATATCAATATCAATATCAATATCAATATCAATATCAATATCAATATCAATATCAATATCAATATCAATATCAATATCAATATCAATATCAATATCAATATCAATATCAATATCAATATCAATATCAATATCAATATCAATATCAATATCAATATCAATATCAATATCAATATCAATATCAATATCAATATCAATATCAATATCAATATCAATATCAATATCAATATCAATATCAATATCAATATCAATATCATATCAATATCAATATCAATATCAATATCAATATCAATATCAATATCAATATCAATATCAATATCAATATCAATATCAATATCAATATCAATATCAATATCAATATCAATATCAATATCAATATCAATATCAATATCAATATCAATATCAATATCAATATCAATATCAATATCAATATCAATATCAATATCAATATCAATATCAATATCAATATCAATATCAATATCAATATCAATATCAATATCAATATCAATATCAATATCAATATCAATATCAATATCAATATCAATATCAATATCAATATCAATATCAATATCAATATCAATATCAATATCAATATCAATATCAATATCAATATCAATATCAATATCAATATCAATATCAATATCAATATCAAATATCAATATCAATATCAATATCAATATCAATATCAATATCAATATCAATATCAATATCAATATCAATATCAATATCAATATCAATATCAATATCAATATCAATATCAATATCAATATCAATATCAATATCAATATCAATATCAATATCAATATCAATATCAATATCAATATCAATATCAATATCAATATCAATATCAATATCAATATCAATATCAATATCAATATCAATATCAATATCAATATCAATATCAATATCAATATCAATATCAATATCAATATCAATATCAATATCAATATCAATATCAATATCAATATCAATATCAATATCAATATCAATATCAATATCAATATCAATATCAATATCAATATCAATATCAATATCAATATCAATATCAATATCAATATCAATATCAATATCAATATCAAATATCAATATCAATATCAATATCAATATCAATATCAATATCAATATCAATATCAATATCAATATCAATATCAATATCAATATCAATATCAATATCAATATCAATATCAATATCAATATCAATATCAATATCAATATCAATATCAATATCAATATCAATATCAATATCAATATCAATATCAATATCATATCAATATCAATATCAATATCAATATCAATATCAATATCAATATCAATATCAATATCAATATCAATATCAATATCAATATCAATATCAATATCAATATCAATATCAATATCAATATCAATATCAATATCAATATCAATATCAATATCAATATCAATATCAATATCAATATCAATATCAATATCAATATCAATATCAATATCAATATCAATATCAATATCAATATCAATATCAATATCAATATCAATATCAATATCAATATCAATATCAATATCAATATCAATATCAATATCAATATCAATATCAATATCAATATCAATATCAATATCAATATCAATATCAATATCAATATCAATATCAATATCAATATCAATATCAATATCAATATCAATATCAATATCAATATCAATATCAATATCAATATCAATATCAATATCAATATCAATATCAATATCAATATCAATATCAATATCAATATCAATATCAATATCAATATCAATATCAATATCAATATCAATATCAATATCAATATCAATATCAATATCAATATCAATATCAATATCAATATCAATATCAATATCAATATCAATATCAATATCAATATCAATATCAATATCAATATCAATATCAATATCAATATCAATATCAATATCAATATCAATATCAATATCAATATCAATATCAATATCAATATCAATATCAATATCAATATCAATATCAATATCAATATCAATATCAATATCAATATCAATATCAATATCAATATCAATATCAATATCAATATCAATATCAATATCAATATCAATATCAATATCAATATCAATATCAATATCAATATCAATATCAATATCAATATCAATATCAATATCAATATCAATATCAATATCAATATCATATCAATATCAATATCAATATCAATATCAATATCAATATCAATATCAATATCAATATCAATATCAATATCAATATCAATATCAATATCAATATCAATATCAATATCAATATCAATATCAATATCAATATCAATATCAATATCAATATCAATATCAATATCAATATCAATATCAATATCAATATCAATATCAATATCAATATCAATATCAATATCAATATCAATATCAATATCAATATCAATATCAATATCAATATCAATATCAATATCAATATCAATCAATATCAATATCAATATCAATATCAATATCAATATCAATATCAATATCAATATCAATATCAATATCATATCAATATCAATATCAATATCAATATCAATATCAATATCAATATCAATATCAATATCAATATCAATATCAATATCAATATCAATATCAATATCAATATCAATATCAATATCAATATCAATATCAATATCAATATCAATATCAATATCAATATCAATATCAATATCAATATCAATATCAATATCAATATCAATATCAATATCAATATCAATATCAATATCAATATCAATATCAATATCAATATCAATATCAATATCAATATCAATATCAATATCAATATCAATATCAATATCAATATCAATATCAATATCAATATCAATATCAATATCAATATCAATATCAATATCAATATCAATATCAATATCAATATCAATATCAATATCAATAATATCAATATCAATATCAATATCAATATCAATATCAATATCAATATCAATATCAATATCAATATCAATATCAATATCAATATCAATATCAATATCAATATCAATATCAATATCAATATCAATATCAATATCAATATCAATATCAATATCAATATCAATATCAATATCAATATCAATATCAATATCAATATCAATATCAATATCAATATCAATATCAATATCAATATCAATATCAATATCAATATCAATATCAATATCAATATCAATATCAATATCAATATCAATATCAATATCAATATCAATATCAATATCAATATCAATATCAATATCAATATCAATATCAATATCAATATCAATATCAATATCAATATCAATATCAATATCAATATCAATATCAATATCAATATCAATATCAATATCAATATATCAATATCAATATCAATATCAATATCAATATCAATATCAATATCAATATCAATATCAATATCAATATCAATATCAATATCAATATCAATATCAATATCAATATCAATATCAATATCAATATCAATATCAATATCAATATCAATATCAATATCAATATCAATATCAATATCAATATCAATATCAATATCAATATCAATATCAATATCAATATCAATATCAATATCAATATCAATATCAATATCAATATCAATATCAATATCAATATCAATATCAATATCAATATCAATATCAATATCAATATCAATATCAATATCAATATCAATATCAATATCAATATCAATATCAATATCAATATCAATATCAATATCAATATCAATATCAATATCAATATCAATATCAATATCAATATCAATATCAATATCAATATCAATATCAATATCAATATCAATATCAATATCAATATCAATATCAATATCAATATCAATATCAATATCAATATCAATATCAATATCAATATCAATATCAATATCAATATCAATATCAATATCAATATCAATATCAATATCAATATCAATATCAATATCAATATCAAATAATATCAATATCAATATCAATATCAATATCAATATCAATATCAATATCAATATCAATATCAATATCAATATCAATATCAATATCAATATCAATATCAATATCAATATCAATATCAATATCAATATCAATATCAATATCAATATCAATATCAATATCAATATCAATATCAATATCAATATCAATATCAATATCAATATCAATATCAATATCAATATCAATATCAATATCAATATCAATATCAAT
Source organism: Drosophila serrata (assembly GCF_002093755.2). Taxonomy (NCBI): domain Eukaryota; kingdom Metazoa; phylum Arthropoda; class Insecta; order Diptera; family Drosophilidae; genus Drosophila; species Drosophila serrata. Next base: position 10,084 of record NW_018366898.1, read on the forward strand.
ATCAATATCAATATCAATATCAATATCAATATCAATATCAATATCAATATCAATATCAATATCAATATCAATATCAATATCAATATCAATATCAATATCAATATCAATATCAATATCAATATCAATATCAATATCAATATCAATATCAATATCAATATCAATATCAATATCAATATCAATATCAATATCAATATCAATATCAATATCAATATCAATATCAATATCAATATCAATATCAATATCAATATCAATATCAATATCAATATCAATATCAATATCAATATCAATATCAATATCAATATCAATATCAATATCAATATCAATATCAATATCAATATCAATATCAATATCAATATCAATATCAATATCAATATCAATATCAATATCAATATCAATATCAATATCAATATCAATATCAATATCAATATCAATATCAATATCAATATCAATATCAATATCAATATCAATATCAATATCAATATCAATATCAATATCAATATCAATATCAATATCAATATCAATATCAATATCAATATCAATATCAATATCAATATCAATATCAATATCAATATCAATATCAATATCAATATCAATATCAATATCAATATCAATATCAATATCAATATCAATATCAATATCAATATCAATATCAATATCAATATCAATATCAATATCAATATCAATATCAATATCAATATCAATATCAATATCAATATCAATATCAATATCAATATCAATATCAATATCAATATCAATATCAATATCAATATCAATATCAATATCAATATCAATATCAATATCAATATCAATATCAATATCAATATCATATCAATATCAATATCAATATCAATATCAATATCAATATCAATATCAATATCAATATCAATATCAATATCAATATCAATATCAATATCAATATCAATATCAATATCAATATCAATATCAATATCAATATCAATATCAATATCAATATCAATATCAATATCAATATCAATATCAATATCAATATCAATATCAATATCAATATCAATATCAATATCAATATCAATATCAATATCAATATCAATATCAATATCAATATCAATATCAATATCAATATCAATATCAATATCAATATCAATATCAATATCAATATCAATATCAATATCAATATCAATATCAATATCAATATCAATATCAATATCAATATCAATATCAATATCAATATCAATATCAATATCAATATCAATATCAATATCAATATCAATATCAATATCAATATCAATATCAATATCAATATCAATATCAATATCAATATCAATATCAATATCAATATCAATATCAATATCAATATCAATATCAATATCAATATCAATATCAATATCAATATCAATATCAATATCAATATCAATATCAATATCAATATCAATATCAATATCAATATCAATATCAATATCAATATCAATATCAATATCAATATCAATATCAATATCAATATCAATATCAATATCAATATCAATATCAATATCAATATCAATATCAATATCAATATCAATATCAATATCAATATCAATATCAATATCAATATCAATATCAATATCAATATCAATATCAATATCAATATCAATATCAATATCAATATCAATATCAATATCAATATCAATATCAATATCAATATCAATATCAATATCAATATCAATATCAATATCAATATCAATATCAATATCAATATCAATATCAATATCAATATCAATATCAATATCAATATCAATATCAATATCAATATCAATATCAATATCAATATCAATATCAATATCAATATCAATATCAATATCAATATCAATATCAATATCAATATCAATATCAATATCAATATCAATATCAATATCAATATCAATATCAATATCAATATCAATATCAATATCAATATCAATATCAATATCAATATCAATATCAATATCAATATCAATATCAATATCAATATCAATATCAATATCAATATCATATCAATATCAATATCAATATCAATATCAATATCAATATCAATATCAATATCAATATCAATATCAATATCAATATCAATATCAATATCAATATCAATATCAATATCAATATCAATATCAATATCAATATCAATATCAATATCAATATCAATATCAATATCAATATCAATATCAATATCAATATCAATATCAATATCAATATCAATATCAATATCAATATCAATATCAATATCAATATCAATATCAATATCAATATCAATATCAATATCAATATCAATATCAATATCAATATCAATATCAATATCAATATCAATATCAATATCAATATCAATATCAATATCAATATCAATATCAATATCAATATCAATATCAATATCAATATCAATATCAATATCAATATCAATATCAATATCAATATCAATATCAATATCAATATCAATATCAATATCAATATCAATATCAATATCAATATCAATATCAATATCAATATCAATATCAATATCAATATCAATATCAATATCAATATCAATATCAATATCAATATCAATATCAATATCAATATCAATATCAATATCAATATCAATATCAATATCAATATCAATATCAATATCAATATCAATATCAATATCAATATCAATATCAATATCAATATCAATATCAATATCAATATCAATATCAATATCAATATCAATATCAATATCAATATCAATATCAATATCAATATCAATATCAATATCAATATCAATATCAATATATCAATATCAATATCAATATCAATATCAATATCAATATCAATATCAATATCAATATCAATATCAATATCAATATCAATATCAATATCAATATCAATATCAATATCAATCATATCAATATCAATATCAATATCAATATCAATATCAATATCAATATCAATATCAATATCAATATCAATATCAATATCAATATCAATATCAATATCAATATCAATATCAATATCAATATCAATATCAATATCAATATCAATATCAATATCAATATCAATATCAATATCAATATCAATATCAATATCAATATCAATATCAATATCAATATCAATATCAATATCAATATCAATATCAATATCAATATCAATATCAATATCAATATCAATATCAATATCAATATCAATATCAATATCAATATCAATATCAATATCAATATCAATATCAATATCAATATCAATATCAATATCAATATCAATATCAATATCAATATCAATATCAATATCAATATCAATATCAATATCAATATCAATATCAATATCAATATCAATATCAATATCAATATCAATATCAATATCAATATCAATATCAATATCAATATCAATATCAATATCAATATCAATATCAATATCAATATCAATATCAATATCAATATCAATATCAATATCAATATCAATATCAATATCAATATCAATATCAATATCAATATCAATATCAATATCAATATCAATATCAATATCAATATCAATATCAATATCAATATCAATATCAATATCAATATCAATATCAATATCAATATCAATATCAATATCAATATCAATATCAATATCAATATCAATATCAATATCAATATCAATATCAATATCAATATCAATATCAATATCAATATCAATATCAATATCAATATCAATATCAATATCAATATCAATATCAATATCAATATCAATATCAATATCAATATCAATATCAATATCAATATCAATATCAATATCAATATCAATATCAATATCAATATCAATATCAATATCAATATCAATATCAATATCAATATCAATATCAATATCAATATCAATATCAATATCAATATCAATATCAATATCAATATCAATATCAATATCAATATCAATATCAATATCAATATCAATATCAATATCAATATCAATATCAATATCAATATCAATATCAATATCAATATCAATATCAATATCAATATCAATATCCAATATCAATATCAATATCAATATCAATATCAATATCAATATCAATATCAATATCAATATCAATATCAATATCAATATCAATATCAATATCAATATCAATATCAATATCAATATCAATATCAATATCAATATCAATATCAATATCAATATCAATATCAATATCAATATCAATATCAATATCAATATCAATATCAATATCAATATCAATATCAATATCAATATCAATATCAATATCAATATCAATATCAATATCAATATCAATATCAATATCAATATCAATATCAATATCAATATCAATATCAATATCAATATCAATATCAATATCAATATCAATATCAATATCAATATCAATATCAATATCAATATCAATATCAATATCAATATCAATATCAATATCAATATCAATATCAATATCAATATCAATATCAATATCAATATCAATATCAATATCAATATCAATATCAATATCAATATCAATATCAATATTCAATATCAATATCAATATCAATATCAATATCAATATCAATATCAATATCAATATCAATATCAATATCAATATCAATATCAATATCAATATCAATATCAATATCAATATCAATATCAATATCAATATCAATATCAATATCAATATCAATATCAATATCAATATCAATATCAATATCAATATCAATATCAATATCAATATCAATATCAATATCAATATCAATATCAATATCAATATCAATATCAATATCAATATCAATATCAATATCAATATCAATATCAATATCAATATCAATATCAATATCAATATCAATATCAATATCAATATCAATATCAATATCAATATCAATATCAATATCAATATCAATATCAATATCAATATCAATATCAATATCAATATCAATATCAATATCAATATCAATATCAATATCAATATCAATATCAATATCAATATCAATATCAATATCAATATCCAATATCAATATCAATATCAATATCAATATCAATATCAATATCAATATCAATATCAATATCAATATCAATATCAATATCAATATCAATATCAATATCAATATCAATATCAATATCAATATCAATATCAATATCAATATCAATATCAATATCAATATCAATATCAATATCAATATCAATATCAATATCAATATCAATATCAATATCAATATCAATATCAATATCAATATCAATATCAATATCAATATCAATATCAATATCAATATCAATATCAATATCAATATCAATATCAATATCAATATCAATATCAATATCAATATCAATATCAATATCAATATCAATATCAATATCAATATCAATATATCAATATCAATATCAATATCAATATCAATATCAATATCAATATCAATATCAATATCAATATCAATATCAATATCAATATCAATATCAATATCAATATCAATATCAATATCAATATCAATATCAATATCAATATCAATATCAATATCAATATCAATATCAATATCAATATCAATATCAATATCAATATCAATATCAATATCAATATCAATATCAATATCAATATCAATATCAATATCAATATCAATATCAATATCAATATCAATATCATATCAATATCAATATCAATATCAATATCATATCAATATCAATATCAATATCAATATCAATATCAATATCAATATCAATATCAATATCAATATCAATATCAATATCAATATCAATATCAATATCAATATCAATATCAATATCAATATCAATATCAATATCAATATCAATATCAATATCAATATCAATATCAATATCAATATCAATATCAATATCAATATCAATATCAATATCAATATCAATATCAATATCAATATCAATATCAATATCAATATCAATATCAATATCAATATCAATATCAATATCAATATCAATATCAATATCAATATCAATATCAATATCAATATCAATATCATATCAATATCAATATCAATATCAATATCAATATCAATATCAATATCAATATCAATATCAATATCAATATCAATATCAATATCAATATCAATATCAATATCAATATCAATATCAATATCAATATCAATATCAATATCAATATCAATATCAATATCAATATCAATATCAATATCAATATCAATATCAATATCAATATCAATATCAATATCAATATCAATATCAATATCAATATCAATATCAATATCAATATCAATATCAATATCAATATCAATATCAATATCAATATCAATATCAATATCAATATCAATATCAATATCAATATCAATATCAATATCAATATCAATATCAATATCAATATCAATATCAATATCAATATCAATATCAATATCAATATCAATATCAATATCAATATCAATATCAATATCAATATCAATATCAATATCAATATCAATATCAATATCAATATCAATATCAATATCAATATCAATATCAATATCAATATCAATATCAATATCAATATCAATATCAATATCAATATCAATATCAATATCAATATCAATATCAATATCAATATCAATATCAATATCAATATCAATATCAATATCAATATCAATATCAATATCAATATCAATATCAATATCAATATCAATATCAATATCAATATCAATATCAATATCAATATCAATATCATATCAATATCAATATCAATATCAATATCAATATCAATATCAATATCAATATCAATATCAATATCAATATCAATATCAATATCAATATCAATATCAATATCAATATCAATATCAATATCAATATCAATATCAATATCAATATCCAATATCAATATCAATATCAATATCAATATCAATATCAATATCAATATCAATATCAATATCAATATCAATATCAATATCAATATCAATATCAATATCAATATCAATATCAATATCAATATCAATATCAATATCAATATCAATATCAATATCAATATCAATATCAATATCAATATCAATATCAATATCAATATCAATATCAATATCAATATCAATATCAATATCAATATCAATATCAATATCAATATCAATATCAATATCAATATCAATATCAATATCAATATCAATATCAATATCAATATCAATATCAATATCAATATCAATATCAATATCAATATCAATATCAATATCAATATCAATATCAATATCAATATCAATATCAATATCAATATCAATATCAATATCAATATCAATATCAATATCAATATCAATATCAATATCAATATCAATATCAATATCAATATCAATATCAATATCAATATCAATATCAATATCAATATCAATATCAATATCAATATCAATATCAATATCAATATCAATATCAATATCAATATCAATATCAATATCAATATCAATATCAATATCAATATCAATATCAATATCAATATCAATATCAATATCAATATCAATATCAATATCAATATCAATATCAATATCAATATCAATATCAATATCAATATCAATATCAATATCAATATCAATATCAATATCAATATCAATATCAATATCAATATCAATATCAATATCAATATCAATATCAATATCAATATCATATCAATATCAATATCAATATCAATATCATATCAATATCAATATCAATATCAATATCAATATCAATATCAATATCAATATCAATATCAATATCAATATCAATATCAATATCAATATCAATATCAATATCAATATCAATATCAATATCAATATCAATATCAATATCAATATCAATATCAATATCAATATCAATATCAATATCAATATCAATATCAATATCAATATCAATATCAATATCAATATCAATATCAATATCAATATCAATATCAATATCAATATCAATATCAATATCAATATCAATATCAATATCAATATCAATATCAATATCAATATCAATATCAATATCAATATCAATATCAATATCAATATCAATATCAATATCAATATCAATATCAATATCAATATCATATCAATATCAATATCAATATCAATATCAATATCAATATCAATATCAATATCAATATCAATATCAATATCAATATCAATATCAATATCAATATCAATATCAATATCAATATCAATATCAATATCAATATCAATATCAATATCAATATCAATATCAATATCAATATCAATATCAATATCAATATCAATATCAATATCAATATCAATATCAATATCAATATCAATATCAATATCAATATCAATATCAATATCAATATCAATATCAATATCAATATCAATATCAATATCAATATCAATATCAATATCAATATCAATATCAATATCAATATCAATATCAATATCAATATCAATATCAATATCAATATCAATATCAATATCAATATCAATATCAATATCAATATCAATATCAATATCAATATCAATATCAATATCAATATCAATATCAATATCAATATCAATATCAATATCAATATCAATATCAATATCAATATCAATATCAATATCAATATCAATATCAATATCAATATCAATATCAATATCAATATCAATATCAATATCAATATCAATATCAATATCAATATCAATATCAATATCAATATCAATATCAATATCAATATCAATATCAATATCAATATCAATATCAATATCAATATCAATATCAATATCAATATCAATATCAATATCAATATCAATATCAATATCAATATCAATATCAATATCAATATCAATATCAATATCAATATCAATATCAATATCAATATCAATATCAATATCAATATCAATATCAATATCAATATCAATATCAATATCAATATCAATATCAATATCAATATCAATATCAATATCAATATCAATATCAATATCAATATCAATATCAATATCAATATCAATATCAATATCAATATCAATATCAATATCAATATCAATATCAATATCAATATCAATATCAATATCAATATCAATATCAATATCAATATCAATATCAATATCAATATCAATATCAATATCAATATCAATATCAATATCAATATCAATATCAATATCAATATCAATATCAATATCAATATCAATATCAATATCAATATCAATATCAATATCAATATCAATATCAATATCAATATCAATATCAATATCAATATCAATATCAATATCAATATCAATATCAATATCAATATCAATATCAATATCAATATCAATATCAATATCAATATCAATATCAATATCAATATCAATATCAATATCAATATCAATATCAATATCAATATCAATATCAATATCAATATCAATATCAATATCAATATCAATATCAATATCAATATCAATATCAATATCAATATCAATATCAATATCAATATCAATATCCAATATCAATATCAATATCAATATCAATATCAATATCAATATCAATATCAATATCAATATCAATATCAATATCAATATCAATATCAATATCAATATCAATATCAATATCAATATCAATATCAATATCAATATCAATATCAATATCAATATCAATATCAATATCAATATCAATATCAATATCAATATCAATATCAATATCAATATCAATATCAATATCAATATCAATATCAATATCAATATCAATATCAATATCAATATCAATATCAATATCAATATCAATATCAATATCAATATCAATATCAATATCAATATCAATATCAATATCAATATCATATCAATATCAATATCAATATCAATATCAATATCAATATCAATATCAATATCAATATCAATATCAATATCAATATCAATATCAATATCAATATCAATATCAATATCAATATCAATATCAATATCAATATCAATATCAATATCAATATCAATATCAATATCAATATCAATATCAATATCAATATCAATATCAATATCAATATCAATATCAATATCATATCAATATCAATATCAATATCAATATCAATATCAATATCAATATCAATATCAATATCAATATCAATATCAATATCAATATCAATATCAATATCAATATCAATATCAATATCAATATCAATATCAATATCAATATCAATATCAATATCAATATCAATATCAATATCAATATCAATATCAATATCAATATCAATATTCAATATCAATATCAATATCAATATCAATATCAATATCAATATCAATATCAATATCAATATCAATATCAATATCAATATCAATATCAATATCAATATCAATATCAATATCAATATCAATATCAATATCAATATCAATATCAATATCAATATCAATATCAATATCAATATCAATATCAATATCAATATCAATATCAATATCAATATCAATATCAATATCAATATATCAATATCAATATCAATATCAATATCAATATCCAATATCAATATCAATATCAATATCAATATCAATATCAATATCAATATCAATATCAATATCAATATCAATATCAATATCAATATCAATATCAATATCAATATCAATATCAATATCAATATCAATATCAATATCAATATCAATATCAATATCAATATCAATATCAATATCAATATCAATATCAATATCAATATCAATATCAATATCAATATCAATATCAATATCAATATCAATATCAATATCAATATCAATATCAATATCAATATCAATATCAATATCAATATCAATATCAATATCAATATCAATATCAATATCAATATCAATATCAATATCAATATCAATATCAATATCAATATCAATATCAATATCAATATCAATATCAATATCAATATCAATATCAATATCAATATCAATATCAATATCAATATCAATATCAATATCAATATCAATATCAATATCAATATCAATATCAATATCAATATCAATATCAATATCAATATCAATATCAATATCAATATCAATATCAATATCAATATCAATATCAATATCAATATCAATATCAATATCAATATCAATATCAATATCAATATCAATATCAATATCAATATCAATATCAATATCAATATCAATATCAATATCAATATCAATATCAATATCAATATCAATATCAATATCAATATCAATATCAATATCAATATCAATATCAATATCAATATCAATATCAATATCAATATCAATATCAATATCAATATCAATATCAATATCAATATCAATATCAATATCAATATCAATATCAATATCAATATCAATATCAATATCAATATCAATATCAATATCAATATCAATATCAATATCAATATCAATATCAATATCAATATCAATATCAATATCAATATCAATATCAATATCAATATCAATATCAATATCAATATCAATATCAATATCAATATCAATATCAATATCAATATCAATATCAATATCAATATCAATATCAATATCAATATCCAATATCAATATCAATATCAATATCAATATCAATATCAATATCAATATCAATATCAATATCAATATCAATATCAATATCAATATCAATATCAATATCAATATCAATATCAATATCAATATCCAATATCAATATCAATATCAATATCAATATCAATATCAATATCAATATCAATATCAATATCAATATCAATATCAATATCAATATCAATATCAATATCAATATCAATATCAATATCAATATCAATATCAATATCAATATCAATATCAATATCAATATCAATATCAATATCAATATCAATATCAATATCAATATCAATATCAATATCAATATTCAATATCAATATCAATATCAATATCAATATCAATATCAATATCAATATCAATATCAATATCAATATCAATATCAATATCAATATCAATATCAATATCAATATCAATATCAATATCAATATCAATATCAATATTCAATATCAATATCAATATCAATATCAATATCAATATCAATATCAATATCAATATCAATATCAATATCAATATCAATATCAATATCAATATATCAATATCAATATCAATATCAATATCAATATCAATATCAATATCAATATCAATATCAATATCAATATCAATATCAATATCAATATCAATATCAATATCAATATCAATATCAATATCAATATCAATATCAATATCAATATCAATATCAATATCAATATCAATATCAATATCAATATCAATATCAATATCAATATCAATATCAATATCAATATCAATATCAATATCAATATCAATATCAATATCAATATCAATATCAATATCAATATCAATATCAATATCAATATCAATATCAATATCAATATCAATATCAATATCAATATCAATATCAATATATCAATATCAATATCAATATCAATATCAATATCAATATCAATATCAATATCAATATCAATATCAATATCAATATCAATATCAATATCAATATCAATATCAATCATATCAATATCAATATCAATATCAATATCAATATCAATATCAATATCAATATCAATATCAATATCAATATCAATATCAATATCAATATCAATTATCAATATCAATATCAATATCAATATCAATATCAATATCAATATCAATATCAATATCAATATCAATATCAATATCAATATCAATATCAATATCAATATCAATATCAATCAATATCAATATCAATATCAATATCAATATCAATATCAATATCAATATCAATATCAATATCAATATCAATATCAATATCAATATCAATATCAATATCAATATCAATATCAATATCAATATCAATATCAATATTCCAATATCAATATCAATATCAATATCAATATCAATATCAATATCAATATCAATATCAATATCAATATCAATATCAATATCAATATCAATATCAATATCAATATCAATATCAATATCAATATCAATATCAATATCAATATCAATATCAATATCAATATCAATATCAATATCAATATCAATATCAATATCAATATCAATATCAATATCAATATCAATATCAATATCAATATCAATATCAATATCAATATCAATATCAATATCAATATCAATATCAATATCAATATCAATATCAATATCAATATCAATATCAATATCAATATCAATATCAATATCAATATCAATATCAATATCAATATCAATATCAATATCAATATCAATATCAATATCAATATCAATATCAATATCAATATCAATATTCAATATCAATATCAATATCAATATCAATATCAATATCAATATCAATATCAATATCAATATCAATATCAATATCAATATCAATATCAATATCAATATCAATATCAATATCAATATCAATATCAATATCAATATCAATATCAATATCAATATCAATATCAATATCAATATCAATATCAATATCAATATCAATATCAATATCAATATCAATATCAATCAATATCAATATCAATATCAATATCAATATCAATATCAATATCAATATCAATATCAATATCCAATATCAATATCAATATCAATATCATATCAATATCAATATCAATCATCAATATCAATATCAATATCAATATCAATATCAATATCAATATCAATATCAATATCAATATCAATATCAATATCAATATCAATATCAATATCAATAATCAATATCAATATCAATATCAATATCAATATCAATATCAATATCAATATCAATATCAATATCAATATCAATATCAATATCAATATCAATATCAATATCAATATCAATATCAATATCAATATCAATATCAATATCAATATCAATATCAATATCAATATCAATATCAATATCAATATCAATATCAATATCATATCAATATCAATATCAATATCAATATCAATATCATATCAATATCAATATCAATATCAATATTCAATATCAATATCAATATCAATATCAATATCAATATCAATATCAATATCAATATCAATATCAATATCAATATCAATATCAATATCAATATCAATATCAATATCAATATCAATATCAATATCAATATCAATATCATCAATATCAATATCAATATCAATATCAATATCAATATCAATATCAATATCAATATCAATATCAATATCAATATCAATATCAATATCAATATCAATATCAATATCAAATATCAATATCAATATCAATATCAATATCAATATCAATATCAATATCAATATCAATATCAATATCAATATCCAATATCAATATCAATATCAATATCAATATCAATATTCAATATCAATATCAATATCAATATCAATATCAATATCAATATCAATATCAATATCAATATCAATATCAATATCAATATCAATATCAATATCATATCAATATCAATATCAATATCAATAATTCAATATCAATATCAATATCAATATCAATATCAATATCAATATCAATATCAATATCAATATCAATATCAATATCAATATCAATATCAATATCATATCAATATCAATATCAATATCAATATCAATATCAATATCAATATCAATATCAATATCAATATCAATATCATATCAATATCAATATCAATATCAATATCAAATATATCAATATCAATAATCAATATCAATATCAATATCATATCTATCAATATCAATATCAACTATCAATATCAATATCAAATATCAATTATCAATATCAATATCAATATCAATATCAATCAATATCAATATCAATATCAATATCAATATTCAATATCAATATCAATATCAATATCAATATCAATATCAATATCAATATCAATATCAATATCAATATCAATATCAAATATCAATATCAATATCAATATCCAATATCAATATCAATATCAATATCAATATCAATATCAATATCAATATCAATATCAATATCAATATCCAATATCAATATCAATATCAATATCAATATCAATATCAATATTCAATATCAATATCCAATATCAATATCAATATCAATATCAATATCAATATCAATATCAATATCAATATCAATATCAATAATTCAATATCCAATATCAATATCAATATCAATATCAATATCAATATCAATATCAATATCAATATCAATATCAATATCAATATCAATATCAATATCAATATCAATATCAATATTCAATTAATCAATATCAATATCAATATCAATATCAATATCAATATCAATATCAATATCAATATCAATATCAATATCAATATCAATATCATCAATATCAATATCAATATCAATATCAATATCAATATCAATATCAATATCATATCAATATCATATCAATATCAATATCAATATCAATATCAATATCAATATCAATATCAATATCAATATCAATATCAATATTCAATATCAATATCAATATCAATATCAATATCAATATCAATATCAATATCAATATCAATATCAATATCAATATCAATATCAATATCAATAATCAATATCAATATCAATATCAATATCAATATCATATCAATATCCAATATCAATATCAATATCAATATCAATATCATATCAATATCAATATATCAATATCAATATCAATATCAATATCAATATCAATATCAATATCAATATCAATATCAATATATCAATATCAATATCAATATCAATATCAATATCAATATCAATATCAATATCAATATCAATATCAATATCAATATCAATATCAATATCAATATCATATCAATCAATATCAATATCAATATCAATATCAATATCAATATCAATATATCAATATCAATATCAATATCAATATCAATATCAATATCAATATCAATATCATATCAATATCAATATCAATATCAATATCAATATCATATCAATATCAATATCAATATCAATATCAATATCAATATCAATCATATCAATATCAATATCAATATCAATATCAATATCAATATCAATATCAATATCAATATCAATATCAATATCAATATCAATATCAATATCAATATCAATATCAATATCAATATCAATATCAATATCAATATCAATATCAATATCAATCAATATCAATATCAATATCAATATCAATATCAATATCATATCAATATCAATATCAATATCAATATCAATATCAATATCAATATCAATATCAATATCAATATCAATATCAATATCAATATCAATATCAATATCAATATTCAATATCAATATCAATATCAATATCAATTTATCAATATCAATATCAATATCAATTATCAATATCAATATCAATATCAATATCAATATCAATATCAATATCAATATCAATATCAATATCAATATCAATATCAATATCAATATCAATATCAATATCAATATCAATATCAATATCAATATCAATATCAATATCAATATCAATATCAATATCAATATCAATATCAATATCAATATCAATATCAATATCAATATCAATATCAATATCAATATCAATATCAATATCAATATCAATATCAATATCAATATCAATATCAATATCAATATCAATCAATATCAATATCAATATCAATATCAATATCAATATCAATATCAATATCAATATCAATATCAATATCAATATCAATATCAATATCAATAATATCAATATCAATATCAATATCAATATCAATATCAATATCAATATCAATATCAATATCAATATCAATATCAATATCAATATCAATATCAATATCAATATCAATATCAATATCAATATCAATATCAATATCAATATCAATATCAATATCAATATCAATATCAATATCAATATCAATATCAATATCAATATCAATATCAATATCAATATCAATATCAATATCAATATCAATATCAATATCAATATCAATATCAATATCAATATCAATATCAATATCAATATCAATATCAATATCAATATCAATATCAATATCAATATCAATATCAATATCAATATCAATATCAATATCAATATCAATATCAATATCAATATCAATATCAATATCAATATCAATATCAATATCAATATCAATATCAATATCAATATCAATATCAATATCAATATCAATATCAATATCAATATCAATATCAATATCAATATCAATATCAATATCAATATCAATATCAATATCAATATCAATATCAATATCAATATCAATATCAATATCAATATCAATATCAATATATCAATATCAATATCAATATCAATATCAATATCAATATCAATATCAATATCAATATCAATATCAATATCAATATCAATATCAATATCAATATCAATATCAATATCAATATCAATATCAATATCAATATCAATATCAATAATATCAATATCAATATCAATATCAATATCAATATCAATATCAATATCAATATCAATATCAATATCAATATCAATATCAATATCAATATCAATATCAATATCAATATCAATATCAATCAATATATCAATATCAATATCAATATCAATATCAATATCAATATCAATATCAATATCAATATCAATATCAATATCAATATCAATATCAATATCAATATCATATCAATATCAATATCAATATCAATATCAATATCAATATCAATATCAATATCAATATCAATATCAATATCAATATCAATATCAATATCAATATCAATATCAATATCAATATCAATATCAATATCAATATCAATATCAATATCAATATCAATATCAATATCAATATCAATATCAATATCAATATCAATATCAATATCAATATCAATATCAATATCAATATCAATATCAATATCAATATCAATATCAATATCAATATCAATATCAATATCAATATCAATATCAATATCAATATCAATATCAATATCAATATCAATATCAATATCAATATCAATATCAATATCAATATCAATATCAATATCAATATCAATATCAATATCAATATCAATATCAATATCAATATCAATATCAATATCAATATCAATATCAATATCAATATCAATATCAATATCAATATCAATATCAATATATCAATATCAATAATCAATATCAATATCAATATCAATATCAATATCAATATCAATATCAATATCAATATCAATATCAATATCAATATCAATATCAATATCAATATCAATATCAATATCAATATCAATATCAATATCAATATCATATCAATATCAATATCAATATCAATATCAATATCAATATCAATATCAATATCAATATCAATATCATATCAATATCAATATCAATATCAATATCAATATCAATATCAATATCAATATCAATATCAATATCAATATCAATATCAATATCAATATCAATATCAATATCAATATCAATATCAATATCAATATCAATATCAATATCAATATCAATATCAATATCAATATCAATATCAATCAATATCAATCAATCAATCAATATCAATATCAATATCAATATCAATATCAATATCAATATCAATATCAATATCAATATCAATATCAATATCAATATCAATATCAATATCAATATCAATATCAATATCAATATCAATATCAATATCAATATCAATATCAATATCAATATCAATATCAATATCAATATCAATATCAATATCAATATCAATATCAATATCAATATCAATATCAATATCAATATCAATCAATATCAATATCAATATCAATATCAATCAATCAATATCAATATCAATATCAATATCAATATCAATATCAATATCAATATCAATATCAATATCAATATCAATATCAATATCAATATCAATATCAATATCAATATCAATATCAATATCAATATCAATATCAATATCAATATCAATATCAATATCAATATCAATATCAATATCAATATCAATATCAATATCAATATCAATATCAATATCAATATCAATATCAATATCAATATCAATATCAATATCAATATCAATATCAATATCAATATCAATATCAATAATATCAATATCAATATCAATATCAATATCAATATCAATATCAATATCAATATCAATATCAATATCAATATCAATATCAATATCAATATCAATATCAATATCAATATCAATATCAATATCAATATCAATATCAATATCAATATCAATATCAATATCAATATCAATATCAATATCAATATCAATATCAATATCAATATCAATATCAATATCAATATCAATATCAATATCAATATCAATATCAATATCAATATCAATATCAATATCAATATCAATATCAATATCAATATCAATATCAATATCAATATCAATATCAATATCAATATCAATATCAATATCAATATCAATATCAATATCAATATCAATATCAATATCAATATCAATATCAATATCAATATCAATATCAATATCAATATCAATATCAATATCAATATCAATATCAATATCAATATCATATCAATATCAATATCAATATCAATATCAATATCAATATATCAATATCAATATCAATATCAATATCAATATCAATATATCAATATCAATATCAATATCAATATCAATATCAATATCAATATCAATATCAATATCAATATCAATATCAATATCAATATCAATATCAATATCAATATCAATATCAATATCAATATCAATATCAATATCATATCAATATCAATATCATATCAATATCAATATCAATATCAATATCAATATCAATATCAATATCAATATCAATATCAATATCAATATCAATATCAATATCAATATCAATATCAATATCAATATCATCAATATCAATATCAATATCAATATCAATATCAATATCAATATCAATATCAATATCAATATCAATATCAATCAATCAATATCAATCAATCAATATCAATATCAATATCAATATCAATATCAATATCAATATCAATATCAATATCAATATCAATATCAATATCAATATCAATATCAATATCAATATCAATATCAATATCAATATCAATATCAATATCAATATCAATATCAATATCAATATCAATATCAATATCAATATCAATATCAATATCAATATCAATATCAATATCAATATCAATATCAATATCAATATCAATATCAATATCAATATCAATATCAATATCAATATCAATATCAATATCAATATCAATATCAATATCAATATCAATATCAATATCAATATCAATATCAATATCAATATCAATATCAATATCAATATCAATATCAATATCAATATCAATATCAATATCAATATCAATATCAATAATATCAATATCAATATCAATATCAATATCAATATCAATATCAATATCAATATCAATATCAATATCAATATCAATATCAATATCAATAATCAATATCAATATCAATATCAATATCAATATCAATATCAATATCAATATCAATATCAATATCAATATCAATATCAATATCAATATCAATATCAATATCAATATCAATATCAATATCAATATCAATATCAATATCAATATCAATATCAATATATCAATATATCAATATCAATATCAATATCAATATCAATATCAATATCAATATCAATATCAATATCAATATCAATATCAATATCAATATCAATATCAATATCAATATCAATATCAATATCAATATCAATATCAATATCAATATCAATATCAATATCAATATCAATATCAATATCAATATCAATATCAATATCAATATCAATATCAATATCAATATCAATATCAATATCAATATCAATATCAATATCAATATCAATATCAATATCAATATCAATATCAATATCAATATCAATATCAATATCAATATCAATATCAATATCAATATCAATATCAATATCAATATCAATATCAATATCAATATCAATATCAATATCAATATCAATATCAATATCAATATCAATATCAATATCAATATCAATATCAATATCAATATCAATATCAATATATCAATATCAATATCAATATCAATATCAATATCATATCAATATCAATCAATATCAATCAATCAATATCAATATCAATATCAATATCAATATCAATATCAATATCAATATCAATATCAATATCAATATCAATATCAATATCAATATCAATATCAATATCAATATCAATATCAATATCAATATCAATATCAATATCAATATCAATATCAATATCAATATCAATATCAATATCAATATCAATATCAATATCAATATCAATATCAATATCAATATCAATATCAATATCAATCAATCAATATCAATATCAATATCAATATCAATATCAATATCAATATCAATATCAATATCAATATCAATATCAATATCAATATCAATATCAATATCAATATCAATATCAATATCAATATCAATATCAATATCAATATCAATATCAATATCAATATCAATATCAATATCAATATCAATATCAATATCAATATCAATATCAATATCAATATCAATATCAATATCAATATCAATATCAATATCAATATCAATATCAATATCAATATCAATATCAATATCAATATCAATATCAATATCAATATCAATATCAATATCAATCAATATCAATATCAATATCAATCAATATCAATATCAATATCAATATCAATATCAATATCAATATCAATATCAATATCAATATCAATATCAATATCAATAATATCAATATCAATATCAATATCAATATCAATATCAATATCAATATCAATATCAATATCAATATCAATATCAATATCAATATCAATATCAATCAATATCAATATCAATATCAATATCAATATCAATATCAATATCAATATCAATATCAATATCAATATCAATATCAATATCAATATCAATATCAATATCAATATCAATATCAATATCAATATATCAATATCAATAATATCAATATCAATATCAATATCAATAATATCAATATCAATATCAATATCAATATCAATATCAATATCAATATCAATATCAATATCAATATCAATATCAATATCAATATCAATATCAATATCAATATCAATATCAATATCAATATCAATATCAATATCAATATCAATATCAATATCAATATCAATATCAATATCAATATCAATATCAATATCAATATCAATATCAATAATATCAATATCAATATCAATATCAATATCAATAATATCAATATCAATATCAATATCAATATCAATATCAATATCAATCAATATCAATATCAATATCAATATCAATATCAATATCAATATCAATATCAATATCAATATCAATATCAATATCAATATCAATATCAATATCAATATCAATATCAATATATCAATATCAATATCAATCATCAATATCAATATCAATATCAATATCAATATCAATATCAATATCAATATCAATATCAATATCAATATCAATATCAATATCAATATCAATATCAATATCAATATCAATATCAATATCAATATCAATATCAATATCAATATCAATATCAATATCAATATCAATAATCAATATCAATATCAATATCAATATCAATATCAATATCAATATCAATCAATCAATCAATATCAATATCAATATCAATATCAATATCAATATCAATATCAATATCAATATCAATATCAATATCAATATCAATATCAATATCAATATCAATATCAATATCAATATCAATATCAATATCAATATCAATATCAATATCAATATCAATATCAATATCAATATCAATATCAATATCAATATCAATATCAATATCAATATCAATATCAATATCAATATCAATATCAATATCAATATCAATATCAATATCAATATCAATATCAATATCAATATCAATATCAATATCAATATCAATATCAATATCAATATCAATATCAATATCAATATCAATATCAATATCAATATCAATATCAATATCAATATCAATATATCAATATCAATATCAATATCAATATCAATATCAATATCAATATCAATATCAATATCAATATCAATATCAATATCAATATCAATATCAATATCAATATCAATATCAATATCAATCAATATCAATATCAATATCAATATCAATATCAATATCAATATCAATATCAATCAATATCAATATCAATATCAATATCAATATCATATCAATCAATATCAATATCAATCAATCAATATCAATATCAATATCAATAATCAATATCAATATCAATATCAATAATATCAATATCAATATCAATATCAATATCAATATCAATATCAATATCAATATCAATATCAATATCAATATCAATAATATCAATATCAATATCAATATCAATATCAATATCAATATCAATATCAATATCAATATCAATATCAATATCAATATCAATATCAATATCAATATCAATATCAATATCAATATCAATATCAATATCAATATCAATATCAATATCAATATCAATATCAATATCAATATCAATATCAATATCAATATCAATATCAATATCAATATCAATATCAATATCAATATCAATATCAATATCATATCAATATCAATATCAATATCAATATCAATATCAATATCAATATCAATATCAATATCAATATCAATATCAATATCAATATCAATATCAATAATATCAATATCAATATCAATATCAATATCAATATCAATATCAATATCAATATCAATATCAATATCAATATCAATATCAATATCAATATCAATATCAATATCAATATCAATATCAATATCAATATCAATCAATATCAATATCAATATCAATATCAATATCAATATCAATATCAATATCAATATCAATATCAATATCAATATCAATATCAATATCAATATCAATATCAATATCAATATCAATATCAATATCAATATCAATATCAATATCAATATCAATATCAATATCAATATCAATATCAATCAATATCAATATCAATATCAATATCAATATCAATATCAATATCAATATCAATATCAATATCAATATCAATATCAATATCAATATCAATATCAATATCAATATCAATATCAATATCAATATCAATATCAATATCAATATCAATATCAATATCAATATCAATATCAATATCAATATCAATATCAATATCAATATCAATATCAATATCAATATCAATATCAATATCAATATCAATATCAATATCAATATCAATATCAATATCAATATCAATATCAATATCAATATCAATATCAATATCAATATCAATATCAATATCAATATCAATATCAATATCAATATCAATATCAATATCAATATCAATATCAATATCAATATCAATATCAATATCAATATCAATATCAATATCAATATATCAATATCAATATCAATATCAATATCAATATCAATATCAATATCAATATCAATATCAATATCAATATATCAATATCAATATCAATATCAATATCAATATCAATATCAATATCAATATCAATATCAATATCAATATCAATATCAATATCAATATCAATATCAATATCAATATCAATATCAATATCAATATCAATATCAATATCAATATCAATATCAATATCAATATCAATATCAATATCAATATCAATATCAATATCAATATCAATATCAATATCAATATCAATATCAATATCAATATCAATATCAATATCAATATCAATATCAATATCAATATCAATATCAATATCAATATCAATATCAATATCAATATCAATATCAATATCAATATCAATATCAATATCAATATCAATATCAATATCAATATCAATATCAATATCAATATCAATATCAATATCAATATCAATATCAATATCAATATATCAATATCAATATCAATATCAATATCAATATCAATATCAATATCAATATCAATATCAATATCAATATCAATATCAATATCAATATCAATATCAATATCAATATCAATATCAATATCAATATCAATATCAATATCAATATCAATATCAATATCAATATCAATATCAATATCAATATCAATATCAATATCAATATCAATATCAATATCAATATCAATATCAATATCAATATCAATATCAATATCAATATCAATATCAATATCAATATCAATATCAATATCAATATCAATATCAATATCAATATCAATATCAATATCAATATCAATATCAATATCAATATCAATATCAATATCAATATCAATATCAATATCAATATCAATATCAATATCAATATCAATATCAATATCAATATCAATATCAATATCAATATCAATATCAATATCAATATCAATATCAATATCAATATCAATATCAATATCAATATCAATATCAATATCAATATCAATATCAATATCAATATCAATATCAATATCAATATCAATATCAATATCAATATCAATATCAATATCAATATCAATATCAATATCAATATCAATATCAATATCAATATCAATATCAATATCAATATCAATATCAATATCAATATCAATATCATATCAATATCAATATCAATATCAATATCAATATCAATATCAATATCAATATCAATATCAATATCAATATCAATATCAATATCAATATCAATATCAATATCAATATCAATATCAATATCAATCAATATCAATATCAATATCAATATCAATATCAATATCAATATCAATATCAATATCAATATCAATATCAATATCAATATCAATATCAATATCAATAATATCAATATCAATATCAATATCAATATCAATATCAATATCAATATCAATATCAATATCAATATCAATATCAATATCAATATCAATATCAATATCAATATCAATATCAATATCAATATCAATATCAATATCAATATCAATATCAATATCAATATCAATATCAATATCAATATCAATATCAATATCAATATCATATCAATATCAATATCAATATCAATATCAATATCAATATCAATATCAATATCAATATCAATATCAATATCAATATCAATCAATATCAATATCAATATCAATATCAATATCAATATCAATATCAATATCAATATCAATATCAATATCAATATCAATATCAATATCAATATCAATATCAATATCAATATCAATATCAATATCAATATCAATATCAATATCAATATCAATATCAATATCAATCAATATCAATATCAATATCAATATCAATATCAATATCAATATCAATATCAATATCAATCAATATCAATATCAATATCAATATCAATATCAATATCAATATCAATATCAATATCAATATCAATATCAATATCAATATCAATATCAATATCAATATCAATATCAATATCAATATCAATATCAATATCAATATCAATATCAATATCAATATCAATATCAATATCAATATCAATATCAATATCAATATCAATATCAATATCAATATCAATATCAATATCAATATCAATATCAATATCAATATCAATATCAATATCAATATCAATATCAATATCAATATCAATATCAATATCAATATCAATATCAATATCAATATCAATATCAATATCAATATCAATATCAATATCAATATCAATATCAATATCAATATCAATATCAATATCAATATCAATATCAATATCAATATCAATATCAATATCAATATCAATATCAATATCAATATCAATATCAATATCAATATCAATATCAATATCAATATCAATATCAATATCAATATCAATATCAATATCATATCAATCAATATCAATATCAATATCAATATCAATATCAATATCAATATCAATCATCAATATCAATATCAATATCAATATCAATATCAATATCAATATCAATATCAATATCAATATCAATATCAATATCAATATCAATATCAATATCAATATCAATATCAATATCAATATCAATATATCAATATCAATATCAATATCAATATCAATATCAATATCAATATCAATATCAATATCAATATCAATATCAATATCAATATCAATATCAATATCAATATCAATATCAATATCAATATCAATATCAATATCAATATCAATATCAATATCAATATCAATATCAATATCAATATCAATATCAATATCAATATCAATATCAATATCAATATCAATATCAATATCAATATCAATATCAATATCAATATCAATATCAATATCAATATCAATATCAATATCAATATCAATATCAATATCAATATCAATATCAATATCAATATCAATATCAATATCAATATCAATATCAATATCAATATCAATATCAATATCAATATCAATATCAATATCAATATCAATATCAATATCAATATCAATATCAATATCAATATCAATCAATATCAATATCAATATCAATATCAATATCAATATCAATATCAATATCAATATCAATATCAATATCAATATCAATATATCAATATCAATATCAATATCAATATCAATATCAATATCAATATCAATATCAATATCAATATCAATATCAATATCAATATCAATATCAATATCAATATCAATATCAATATCAATATCAATATCAATATCAATATCAATATCAATATCAATATCAATATCAATATCAATATCAATATCAATATCAATATCAATATCAATATCAATATCAATATCAATATCAATATCAATATCAATATCAATATCAATATCAATATCAATATCAATATCAATATCAATATCAATATCAATATCAATATCAATATCAATATCAATATCAATATCAATATCAATATCAATATCAATATCAATATCAATATCAATATCAATATCAATATCAATATCAATATCAATATCAATATCAATATCAATATCAATATCAATATCAATATCAATATCAATATCAATATCAATATCAATATCAATATCAATATCAATATCAATATCAATATCAATATCAATATCAATATCAATATCAATATCAATATCAATATCAATATCAATATCAATATCAATATCAATATCAATATCAATATCAATATCAATATCAATATCAATCAATATCAATATCAATATCAATATCAATATCAATATCAATATCAATATCAATATCAATATCAATATCAATATCAATCATCAATATCAATATCAATATCAATATCAATATCAATATCAATATCAATATCAATATCAATATCAATATCAATATCAATATCAATATCAATATCAATATCAATATCAATATCAATATCAATATCAATATCAATATCAATATCAATATCAATATCAATATCAATATCAATATCAATATCAATATCAATAATATCAATATCAATATCAATATCAATATCAATATCAATATCAATATCAATATCAATATATCAATATCAATATCAATATCAATATCAATATCAATATCAATATCAATATCAATATCAATATCAATCAATCAATATCAATATCAATATCAATATCAATATCAATATCAATATCATATCAATATCAATATCAATATCAATATCAATATCAATATCAATATCAATATCAATCAATATCAATATCAATATCAATATCAATATCAATAATATCAATATCAATATCAATATCAATATCAATATCAATATCAATATCAATATCAATATCAATATCAATATCAATAATATCAATATCAATATCAATATCAATATCAATATCAATATCAATATCAATATCAATATCAATATCAATATCAATATCAATATCAATATCAATATCAATATCAATATCAATATCAATATCAATATCAATATCAATATCAATATCAATATCAATATCAATATCAATATCAATATCAATCAATATCAATATCAATATCAATATCAATCATATCAATATCAATATCAATATCAATATCAATATCAATATCAATATCAATATCAATATCAATATCAATATCAATATCAATATCAATATCAATATCAATATCAATATCAATATCAATATCAATATCAATCAATATCAATATCAATCATATCAATATCAATATCAATATCAATATCAATATCAATATCAATATCAATATCAATATCAATATCAATATCAATATCAATATCAATATCAATATCAATATCAATATCAATATATCAATATCATATCAATATCAATATCAATATCAATATCAATATCAATATCAATATCAATATCAATATCAATATCAATATCAATATCAATATCAATATCAATATCAATATCAATATCAATATCAATATCAATATCAATATCAATATCAATATCAATATCAATATCATATCAATATCAATATCAATATCAATATCAATATCAATATCAATATCAATATCAATATCAATATCAATATCAATATCAATATCAATATCAATATCAATATCAATATCAATATCAATATCAATATCAATATCAATATCAATATCAATATCAATATCAATATCAATATCAATATCAATATCAATATCAATATCAATATCAATATCAATATCAATAATATCAATATCAATATCAATATCAATATCAATATCAATATCAATATCAATATCAATATCAATATCAATATCAATATCAATATCAATATCAATATCAATATCAATATCAATATCAATATCAATATCAATATCAATATCAATATCAATATCAATATCAATATCAATATCAATATCAATATCAATATCAATATCAATATCAATATCAATATCAATATCAATATCAATATCAATATCAATATCAATATCAATATCAATATCAATATCAATATCAATATCAATATCAATATCAATATCAATATCAATATATCAATATCAATATCAATATCAATATCAATATCAATATCAATATCAATATCAATATCAATATCAATATCAATATCAATATCAATATCAATATCAATATCAATATCAATATCAATATCAATATCAATATCAATATCAATATCAATATCAATATCAATATCAATATCAATATCAATATCAATATCAATATCAATATCAATATCAATATCAATATCAATATCAATATCAATATCAATATCAATATCAATATCAATATCAATATCAATATCAATATCAATATCAATATCAATATCAATATCAATATCAATATCAATATCAATATCAATATCAATATCAATATCAATATCAATATCAATATCAATATCAATATCAATATCAATATCAATATCAATATCAATATCAATATCAATATCAATATCAATATCAATATCAATATCAATATCAATATCAATAATATCAATATCAATATATCAATATCAATATCAATATCAATATCAATATCAATATCAATATCAATATCAATATCAATATCAATATCAATATCAATATCAATATCAATATCAATATCAATATCAATATCAATATCAATATCAATATCAATATCAATATCAATATCAATATCAATATCAATATCAATATCAATATCAATATCAATATCAATATCAATATCAATATCAATATCAATATCAATATCAATATCAATATCAATATCAATATCAATATCAATATCAATATCAATATCAATATCAATATCAATATCAATATCAATATCAATATCAATATCAATATCAATATCAATATCAATATCAATATCAATCAATATCAATATCAATATCAATATCAATCAATATCAATATCAATATCAATATCAATATCAATATCAATATCAATATCAATATCAATATCAATATCAATATCATATCATATCAATATCAATATCAATATCAATATCAATATCAATATCAATATCAATATCAATATCAATATCAATAATCAATATCAATATCAATATCAATATCAATATCAATATCAATATCAATATCAATATCAATATCAATATCAATATCAATATCAATATCAATATCAATATCAATATCAATATCAATATCAATATCAATATCAATATCAATATCAATATCAATATCAATATCAATATCAATATCAATATCAATATCAATATCAATATCAATATCAATATCAATATCAATATCAATATCAATATCAATATCAATATCAATATCAATATCAATATCAATATCAATATCAATATCAATATATCAATATCAATATCAATATCAATATCAATATCAATATCAATATCAATATCAATATCAATATCAATATCAATATCAATATCAATATCAATATCAATATCAATATCAATATCAATATCAATATCAATATCAATATCAATATCAATATCAATATCAATATCAATATCAATATCAATATCAATATCAATATCAATATCAATATCAATATCAATATCAATATCAATATCAATATCAATATCAATATCAATATCAATATCAATATCAATATCAATATCAATATCAATCAATATCAATATCAATATCAATATCAATATCAATATCAATATCAATATCAATATCAATATCAATATCAATATCAATATCAATATCAATATCAATATCAATATCAATATCAATATCAATATCAATATCAATATCAATATCAATATCAATATCAATATCAATATCAATATCAATATCAATATCAATATCAATATCAATATCAATATCAATATCAATATCAATATCAATATCAATATCAATATCAATATCAATATCAATATCAATATCAATATCAATATCAATATCAATATCAATATCAATATCAATCAATATCAATATCAATATCAATATCAATATCAATATCAATATCATATCAATATCAATATCAATATCAATATCAATATCAATATCAATATCAATATCAATATCAATATCAATATCAATATCAATATCAATATCAATATCAATATCAATATCAATATCAATATCAATATCAATATCAATATCAATATCAATATCAATATCAATATCAATATCAATATCAATATCAATAATATCAATATCAATATCAATATCAATATCAATATCAATATCAATATCAATATCAATATCAATATCAATATCAATATCACAATATCAATATCAATATCAATATCAATATCAATATCAATATCAATATCAATATCAATATCAATATCAATATCAATATCAATATCAATATCAATATCAATATCAATATCAATATCAATATCAATATCAATATCAATATCAATATCAATATCAATATCAATATCAATATCAATATCAATATCAATATCAATATCAATATCAATATCAATATCAATATCAATATCAATATCAATATCAATATCAATATCAATATCAATATCAATATCAATATCAATATCAATATCAATATCAATATCAATATCAATATCAATATCATATCAATATCAATATCAATATCAATATCAATATCAATATCAATATCAATATCAATATCAATATCAATATCAATATCAATATCAATATCAATATCAATATCAATATCAATATCAATATCAATATCAATATCAATATCAATATCAATATCAATATCAATATCAATATCAATATCAATATCAATATCAATATCAATATCAATATCAATATCAATATCAATATCAATATCAATATCAATATCAATATCAATATCAATATCAATATCAATATCAATATCAATATCAATATCAATATCAATATCAATATCAATATCAATATCAATATCAATATCAATATCAATATATCAATATCAATATCAATATCAATATCAATATCAATATCAATATCAATATCAATATCAATATCAATATCAATATCAATATCAATATCAATATCAATATCAATATCAATATCAATATCAATCAATATCAATATCAATATCAATATCAATATCAATATCAATATCAATATCAATATCAATATCAATATCAATATCAATATCAATATCAATATCAATATCAATATCAATATCAATATCAATATCAATATCAATATCAATATCAATATCAATATCAATATCAATATCAATATCAATCAATATCAATATCAATATCAATATCAATAATCAATATCAATATCAATATCAATATCAATATCAATATCAATATCAATATCAATATCAATATCAATATCAATATCAATATCAATATCAATATCAATATCAATATCAATATCAATATCAATATCAATATCAATATCAATATCAATATCAATATCAATATCAATATCAATATCAATATCAATATCAATATCAATATCAATATCAATATCAATATCAATATCAATATCAATATCAATATCAATATCAATATCAATATCAATATCAATATCAATATCAATATCAATATCAATATCAATATCAATATCAATATATCAATATCAATATCAATATCAATATCAATATCAATATCAATATCAATATCAATATCAATATCAATATCAATATCAATATCAATATCAATATCAATATCAATATCAATATCAATATCAATATCAATATCAATATCAATATCAATATCAATATCAATATCAATATCAATATCAATATCAATATCAATATCAATATCAATATCAATATCAATATCAATATCAATATCAATATCAATATCAATATCAATATCAATATCAATATCAATATCAATATCAATATCAATATCAATATCAATATCAATATCAATATCAATATCAATATCAATATCAATATCAATATCAATATCAATATCAATATCAATATCAATATCAATATCAATATCAATCATATCAATATCAATATCAATATCAATATCAATATCAATATCAATATCAATATCAATATCAATATCAATATCAATATCAATATCAATATCAATATCAATATCAATATCAATATCAATATCAATATCAATATCAATATCAATATCAATATCAATATCAATATCAATATCAATATCAATATCAATATCAATATCAATATCAATATCAATATCAATATCAATATCAATATCAATATCAATATCAATATCAATATCAATATCAATATCAATATCAATATATCAATATCAATATCAATATCAATATCAATATCAATATCAATAATCAATATCAATATCAATATCAATATCAATATCAATATCAATATCAATATCAATATCAATATCAATATCAATATCAATATCAATATCAATATCAATATCAATATCAATATCAATATCAATATCAATATCAATATCAATATCAATATCAATATCAATATCAATATCAATATCAATATCAATATCAATATCAATATCAATATCAATATCAATATCAATATCAATATCAATATCAATATCAATATCAATATCAATATCAATATCAATATCAATATCAATATCAATATCAATATCAATATCAATATCAATATCAATATCAATATCAATATCAATATCAATATCAATATCAATATCAATATCAATATCAATATCAATATCAATATCAATATCAATATCAATATCAATATCAATATCAATATCAATATCAATATCAATATCAATATCAATATCAATATCAATATCAATATCAATATCAATATCAATATCAATATCAATATCAATATCAATATCAATATCAATATCAATATCAATATCAATATCAATATCAATATCAATATCAATATCAATATCAATATCAATATCAATATCAATATCAATATCAATATCAATATCAATATCAATATCAATATCAATATCAATATCAATATCAATATCAATATCAATATCAATATCAATATCAATATCAATATCAATATCAATATCAATATCAATATCAATATCAATATCAATATCAATATCAATATCAATATCAATATCAATATCAATATCAATATCAATATCAATATCAATATCAATATCAATATCAATATCAATATCAATATCAATATCAATATCAATATCAATATCAATATCAATATCAATATCAATATCAATATCAATATCAATATCAATATCAATATCAATATCAATATCAATATCAATATCAATATCAATATCAATATCAATATCAATATCAATATCAATATCAATATCAATATCAATATCAATATCAATATCAATATCAATATCAATATCAATATCAATATCAATATCAATATCAATATCAATATCAATATCAATATCAATATCAATATCAATATCAATATCAATATCAATATCAATATCAATATCAATATCAATATCAATCAATATCAATATCAATATCAATATCAATATCAATATCAATATCAATATCAATATCAATATCAATATCAATATCAATATCAATATCAATATCAATATCAATATCAATATCAATATCAATATCAATATCAATATCAATATCAATATCAATATCAATATCAATATCAATATCAATATCAATATCAATATCAATATCAATATCAATATCAATATCAATATCAATATCAATATCAATATCAATATCAATATCAATATCAATATCAATATCAATATCAATATCAATATCAATATCAATATCAATATCAATATCAATATCAATATCAATATCAATATCAATATCAATATCAATATCAATATCAATATCAATATCAATATCAATATCAATATCAATATCAATATCAATATCAATATCAATATCAATATCAATATCAATATCAATATCAATATCAATATCAATATCAATATCAATATCAATATCAATATCAATATCAATATCAATATCAATATCAATATCAATATCAATATCAATATCAATATCAATATCAATATCAATATCAATATCAATATCAATATCAATATCAATATCAATATCAATATCAATATCAATATCAATATCAATATCAATATCAATATATCAATATCAATATCAATATCAATATCAATATCAATATCAATATCAATATCAATATCAATATCAATATCAATATCAATATCAATATCAATATCAATATCAATATCAATATCAATATCAATATCAATATCAATCATATCAATATCAATATCAATATCAATATCAATATCAATATCAATATCAATATCAATATCAATATCAATATCAATATCAATATCAATATCAATATCAATATCAATATCAATATCAATATCAATATCAATATCAATATCAATATCAATATCAATATCAATATCAATATCAATATCAATATCAATATCATATCAATATCAATATCAATATCAATATCAATATCAATATCAATATCAATATCAATATCAATATCAATATCAATATCAATATCAATATCAATATCAATATCAATATCAATATCAATATCAATATCAATATCAATATCAATATATCAATATCAATATCAATATCAATATCAATATCAATATCAATATCAATATCAATATCAATATCAATATCAATATCAATATCAATATCAATATCAATATCAATATCAATATCAATATCAATATCAATATCAATATCAATATCAATATCAATATCAATATCAATATCAATATCAATATCAATATCAATATCAATATCAATATCAATATCAATATCAATATCAATATCAATATCAATATCAATATCAATATCAATATCAATATCAATATCAATATCAATATCAATATCAATATCAATATCAATATCAATATCAATATCAATATCAATATCAATATCAATATCAATATCAATATCAATATCAATATCAATATCAATATCAATATCAATATCAATATCAATATCAATATCAATATCAATATCAATATCAATATCAATATCAATATCAATATCAATATCAATATCAATATCAATATCAATATCAATATATCAATATCAATATCAATATCAATATCAATATCAATATCAATATCAATATCAATATCAATATCAATATCAATATCAATATCAATATCAATATCAATATCAATATCAATATCAATATCAATATCAATATCAATATCAATATCAATATCAATATCAATATCAATATCAATATCAATATCAATATCAATATCAATATCAATATCAATATCAATATCAATATCAATATCAATATCAATATCAATATCAATATCAATATCAATATCAATATCAATATCAATATATCAATATCAATATCAATATCAATATCAATATCAATATCAATATCAATATCAATATCAATATCAATATCAATATCAATATCAATATCAATATCAATATCAATATCAATATCAATATCAATATCAATATCAATATCAATATCAATATCAATCAATATCAATATCAATATCAATATCAATATCAATATCAATATCAATATCAATATCAATATCAATATCAATATCAATCAATATCAATATCAATATCAATATCAATATCAATATCAATATCAATATCAATATCAATATCAATATCAATATCAATATCAATATCAATATCAATATCAATATCAATATCAATATCAATATCAATATCATCAATATCAATATCATATCAATATCAATATCAATATCAATATCAATATCAATATCAATCAATATCAATATCAATATCAATATCAATATCAATATCAATATCAATATCAATATCAATATCAATATCAATATATCAATATCAATATCAATATCAATATCAATATCAATATCAATATCAATATCAATATCAATATCAATATCAATATCAATATCAATATCAATATCAATATCAATATCAATATCAATATCAATATCAATATCAATATCAATATCAATATCAATATCAATATCAATATCAATATCAATATCAATATCAATATCAATATCAATATCAATATCAATATCA
The DNA here is from genome assembly GCF_002093755.2 of Drosophila serrata. Lineage (NCBI taxonomy): Eukaryota > Metazoa > Arthropoda > Insecta > Diptera > Drosophilidae > Drosophila > Drosophila serrata. The sequence goes on from NW_018366898.1 coordinate 47,143, forward strand.
ATATCAATATCAATATCAATATCAATATCAATATCAATATCAATATCAATATCAATATCAATATCAATATCAATATCAATATCAATATCAATATCAATATCAATATCAATATCAATATCAATATCAATATCAATATCAATATCAATATCAATATCAATATCAATATCAATATCAATATCAATATCAATATCAATATCAATATCAATATCAATATCAATATCAATATCAATATCAATATCAATATCAATATCAATATCAATATCAATATCAATATCAATATCAATATCAATATCAATATCAATATCAATATCAATATCAATATCAATCAATATCAATATCAATATCAATATCAATATCAATATCAATATCAATATCAATATCAATATCAATATCAATATCAATATCAATATCAATATCAATATCAATATCAATATATCAATATCAATATCAATATCAATATCAATATCAATATCAATATCAATATCAATATCAATATCAATATCAATATCAATCAATATCAATATCAATATCAATATCAATATCAATATCAATATCAATATCAATATCAATATCAATATCAATATCAATATCAATATCAATATCAATATCAATATCAATATCAATATCAATATCAATATCAATATCAATATCAATATCAATATCAATATCAATATCAATATCAATATCAATATCAATATCAATATCAATATCAATATCAATATCAATATCAATATCAATAATCAATATCAATATCAATATCAATATCAATATCAATATCAATATCAATATCAATATCAATATCAATATCAATATCAATATCAATATCAATATCAATATCAATATCAATATCAATAATATCAATATCAATATCAATATCAATATCAATATCAATATCAATATCAATATCAATATCAATATCAATATCAATATCAATATCAATATCAATATCAATATCAATATCAATATCAATATCAATATCAATCAATCAATATCAATATCAATATCAATATCAATATCAATATCAATATCAATATCAATATCAATATCAATATCAATATCAATATCAATATCAATATCAATATCAATATCAATATCAATATCAATATCAATATCAATATCAATATCAATATCAATATCAATATCAATATCAATATCAATATCAATATCAATATCAATATCAATATCAATATCAATATATCAATATCAATATCAATATCAATATCAATATCAATATATCAATATCAATATCAATATCAATATCAATATCAATATCAATATCAATATCAATATCAATATCAATATCAATATCAATATCAATATCAATATCAATATCAATATCAATATCAATATCAATATCAATATCAATCAATATCAATATCAATATCAATATCAATATCAATATCAATATCAATATCAATATCAATATCAATATCAATATCAATATCAATATCAATATCAATATCAATATCAATATCAATATCAATATCAATATCAATATCAATATCAATATCAATATCAATATCAATATCAATATCAATATATCAATATCAATATCAATATCAATATCAATATCAATATCAATATCAATATCAATATCAATATCAATATCAATATCAATATCAATATCAATATCAATATCAATATCAATATCAATATCAATATCAATATCAATATCAATATCAATATCAATATCAATATCAATATCAATATCAATATCAATATCAATATCAATATCAATATCAATATCAATATCAATATCAATATCAATATCAATATCAATATCAATATCAATATCAATATCAATATCAATATCAATATCAATATCAATATCAATATCAATATCAATATCAATATCAATATCAATATCAATATCAATATCAATATCAATATCAATATCAATATCAATATCAATATCAATATCAATATCAATCAATATCAATCAATATCAATATCAATATCAATATCAATATCAATATCAATATCAATATCAATATCAATATCAATATCAATATCAATATCAATATCAATATCAATATCAATATCAATATCAATATCAATATCAATATCAATATCAATATCAATATCAATATCAATATCAATATCAATATCAATATCAATATCAATATCAATATCAATATCAATATCAATATCAATATCAATATCAATCATCAATATCAATATCAATATCAATATCAATATCAATATCAATATCAATATCAATATCAATATCAATATCAATATCAATATCAATATCAATATCAATATCAATATCAATATCAATATCAATATCAATATCAATATCAATATCAATATCAATATCAATATCAATATCAATATCAATATCAATATCAATATCAATATCAATATCAATATCAATATCAATATCAATATCAATATCAATATCAATATCAATATCAATATCAATATCAATATCAATATCAATATCAATATCAATATCAATATCAATATCAATATCAATATCAATATCAATATCAATATCAATATCAATATCAATATCAATATCAATATCAATATCAATATCAATATCAATATCAATATCAATATCAATATCAATATCAATATCAATATCAATATCAATATCAATATCAATATCAATATCAATATCAATATCAATATCAATATCAATATCAATATCAATATCAATATCAATATCAATATCAATATCAATATCAATATCAATATCAATATCAATATCAATATCAATATCAATATCAATATCAATATCAATATCAATCATCAATATCAATATCAATATCAATATCAATATCAATATCAATATCAATATCAATATCAATATCAATATCAATATCAATATCAATATCAATATCAATATCAATATCAATATCAATATCAATATCAATATCAATATCAATATCAATATCAATATCAATATCAATATCAATATCAATATCAATATCAATATCAATATCAATATCAATATCAATATCAATATCAATATCAATATCAATATCAATATCAATATCAATATCAATATCAATATCAATATCAATATCAATATCAATATCAATATCAATATCAATATCAATATCAATATCAATATCAATATCAATATCAATATCAATATCAATATCAATATCAATATCAATATCAATATCAATATCAATATCAATATCAATATCAATATCAATATCAATATCAATATCAATATCAATATCAATATCAATATCAATATCAATATCAATATCAATATCAATATCAATATCAATATCAATATCAATATCAATATCAATATCAATATCAATATCAATATCAATATCAATATCAATATCAATATCAATATCAATATCATATCAATATCAATATATCAATATCAATATCAATATCAATATCAATATCAATATCAATATCAATATCAATATCAATATCAATATCAATATCAATATCAATATCAATATCAATATCAATATCAATATCAATATCAATATCAATATCAATATCAATATCAATATCAATCAATATCAATATCAATATCAATATCAATATCAATATCAATATCAATATCAATATCAATATCAATATCAATATCAATATCAATATCAATATCAATATCAATATCAATCAATATCAATATCAATATCAATATCAATATCAATATCAATATCAATATCAATATCAATATCAATATCAATATCAATATCAATATCAATATCAATATCAATATCAATATCAATATCAATATCAATATCAATATCAATATCAATATCAATATCAATATCAATATCAATATCAATATCAATATCAATATCAATATCAATATCAATATCAATATCAATATCAATATCAATATCAATATCAATATCAATATCAATATCAATATCAATATCAATATCAATATCAATCAATATCAATATCAATATCAATATCAATCAATATCAATATCAATATCAATATCAATATCAATATCAATATCAATATCAATATCAATATCAATATCAATATCAATATCAATATCAATCAATATCAATATCAATATCAATATCAATATCAATATCAATATCAATATCAATATCAATATCAATATCAATATCAATATCAATATCAATATCAATATCAATATCAATATCAATATCAATATCAATATCAATATCAATATCAATATCAATATCAATATCAATATCAATATCAATATCAATATCAATATCAATATCAATATCAATATCAATATCAATATCAATATCAATATCAATATCAATATCAATATCAATATCAATATCAATATCAATATCAATATCAATATCAATATCAATATCAATATCAATATCAATATCAATATCAATATCAATATCAATATCAATATCAATATCAATATCAATATCAATATCAATATCAATATCAATATCAATATCAATATCAATATCAATATCAATATCAATATCAATATCAATATCAATATCAATATCAATATCAATATCAATATCAATATCAATATCAATATCAATATCAATATCAATATCAATATCAATATCAATATCAATATCAATATCAATATCAATATCAATATCAATATCAATATCAATATCAATATCAATATCAATATCAATATCAATATCAATATCAATATCAATATCAATATCAATATCAATATCAATATCAATATCAATATCAATATCAATATCAATATCAATATCAATATCAATATCAATATCAATATCAATATCAATATCAATATCAATATCAATATCAATATCAATATCAATATCAATATCAATATCAATATCAATATCAATATCAATATCAATATCAATATCAATATCAATATCAATATCAATATCAATATCAATATCAATATCAATATCAATATCAATATCAATATCAATATCAATATCAATATCAATATCAATATCAATATCAATATCAATATCAATATCAATATCAATATCAATATCAATATCAATATCAATATCATCAATATCAATATCAATATCAATATCAATATCAATATCAATATCAATATCAATATCAATATCAATATCAATATCAATATCAATATCAATATCAATATCAATATCAATATCAATATCAATATCAATATCAATATCAATATCAATATCAATATCAATATCAATATCAATATCAATATCAATATCAATATCAATATCAATATCAATATCAATATCAATATCAATATCAATATCAATATCAATATCAATATCAATATCAATATCAATATCAATATCAATATCAATATCAATATCAATATCAATATCAATATCAATATCAATATCAATATCAATATCAATATATCAATATCAATATCAATATCAATATCAATATCAATATCAATATCAATATCAATATCAATATCAATATCAATATCAATATCAATATCAATATCAATATCAATATCAATATCAATATCAATATCAATATCAATATCAATATCAATATCAATATCAATATCAATATCAATATCAATATCAATATCAATATCAATATCAATATCAATATCAATATCAATATCAATATCAATATCAATATCAATATCAATATCAATATCAATATCAATATCAATATATCAATATCAATATCAATATCAATATCAATATCAATATCAATATCAATATCAATATCAATATCAATATCAATATCAATATCAATATCAATATCAATATCAATATCAATATCAATATCAATATCAATATCAATATCAATATCAATATCAATATCAATATCAATATCAATATCAATATCAATATCAATATCAATATCAATATCAATATCAATATCAATATCAATATCAATATCAATATCAATATCAATATCAATATCAATATCAATATCAATATCAATATCAATATCAATATCAATATCAATATCAATATCAATATCAATATCAATATCAATATCAATATCAATATCAATATCAATATCAATATCAATATCAATATCAATATCAATATCAATATCAATATCAATATCAATATCAATATCAATATCAATATCAATATCAATATCAATATCAATATCAATATCAATATCAATATCAATATCAATATCAATATCAATATCAATATCAATATCAATATCAATATCAATATCAATATCAATATCAATATCAATATCAATATCAATATCAATATCAATATCAATATCAATATCAATATCAATATCAATATCAATATCAAATATCAATATCAATATCAATATCAATATCAATATCAATATCAATATCAATCAATCAATATCAATATCAATATCAATATCAATATCAATATCAATATCAATATCAATATCAATATCAATATCAATATCAATATCAATATCAATATCAATATCAATATCAATATCAATATCAATATCAATATCAATATCAATATCAATATCAATATCAATATCAATATCAATATCAATATCAATATCAATATCAATATCAATATCAATATCAATATCAATATCAATATCAATATCAATATCAATAATATCAATATCAATATCAATATCAATATCAATATCAATATCAATATCAATATCAATATCAATATCAATATCAATATCAATATCAATATCAATATCAATATCAATATCAATATCAATATCAATATCAATATCAATATCAATATCAATATCAATATCAATATCAATATCAATATCAATATCAATATCAATATCAATATCAATATCAATATCAATATCAATATCAATATCAATATCAATATCAATATCAATATCAATATCAATATCAATATCAATATCAATATCAATATCAATATCAATATCAATATCAATATCAATATCAATATCAATATCAATATCAATATCAATATCAATATCAATATCAATATCAATATCAATATCAATATCAATATCAATATCAATATCAATCAATATCAATATCAATATCAATATCAATATCAATATCAATATCAATATCAATATCAATATCAATATCAATATCAATATCAATATCAATATCAATATCAATATCAATATCAATATCAATATCAATATCAATATCAATATCAATATCAATATCAATATCAATATCAATATCAATATCAATATCAATATCAATATCAATATCAATATCAATATCAATATCAATATCAATATCAATATCAATATCAATATCAATATCAATATCAATATCAATATCAATATCAATATCAATATCAATATCAATATCAATATCAATATCAATATCAATATCAATATCAATATCAATATCAATATCAATATCAATATCAATATCAATATCAATATCAATATCAATATCAATATCAATATCAATATCAATATCAATATCAATATCAATATCAATATCAATATCAATATCAATATCAATATCAATATCAATATCAATATCAATATCAATATCAATATCAATATCAATATCAATATCAATATCAATATCAATATATCAATATCAATATCAATATCAATATCAATATCAATATCAATATCAATATCAATATCAATATCAATATCAATATCAATATCAATATCAATATCAATATCAATATCAATATCAATATCAATATCAATATCAATATCAATATCAATATCAATATCAATATCAATATCAATATCAATATCAATATCAATATCAATATCAATATCAATATCAATATCAATATCAATATCAATATCAATATCAATATCAATATCAATATCAATATCAATATCAATATCAATATCAATATCAATATCAATATCAATATCAATATCAATATCAATATCAATATCAATATCAATATCAATATCAATATCAATATCAATATCAATATCAATATCAATATCAATATCAATATCAATATCAATATCAATATCAATATCAATATCAATATCAATATCAATATCAATATCAATATCAATATCAATATCAATATCAATATCAATATCAATATCAATATCAATATCAATATCAATATCAATATCAATATCAATATCAATATCAATATCAATATCAATATCAATATCAATATCAATATCAATATCAATATCAATATCAATATCAATATCAATATCAATATCAATATCAATATCAATATCAATATCAATATCAATATCAATATCAATATCAATATCAATATCAATATCAATATCAATATCAATATCATATCAATATCAATATCAATATCAATATCAATATCAATATCAATATCAATATCAATATCAATATCAATATCAATATCAATATCAATATCAATATCAATATCAATATCAATATCAATATCAATATCAATATCAATATCAATATCAATATCAATATCAATATCAATATCAATATCAATATCAATATCAATATCAATATCAATATCAATATCAATATCAATATCAATATCAATATCAATATCAATATCAATATCAATATCAATATCAATATCATATCAATATCAATATCAATATCAATATCAATATCAATATCAATATCAATATCAATATCAATATCAATATCAATATCAATATCAATATCAATATCAATATCAATATCAATATCAATATCAATATCAATATCAATATCAATATCAATATCAATATCAATATCAATATCAATATCAATATCAATATCAATATCAATCAATATCAATATCAATATCAATATCAATATCAATATCAATATCAATAATATCAATATCAATATCAATATCAATATCAATATCAATATCAATATCAATATCATATCAATATCAATATCAATATCAATATCAATATCAATATCAATATCAATATCAATATCAATATCAATATCAATATCAATATCAATATCAATATCAATATCAATATCAATATCAATATCAATATCAATATCAATATCAATATCAATATCAATATCAATATCAATATCAATATCAATATCAATATCAATATCAATATCAATATCAATATCAATATCAATATCAATATCAATATCAATATCAATATCAATATCAATATCAATATCAATATCAATATCAATATCAATATCAATATCAATATCAATATCAATATCAATATCAATATCAATATCAATATCAATATCAATATCAATATCAATATCAATATCAATATCAATATCAATATCAATATCAATATCAATATCAATATCAATATCAATATCAATATCAATATCAATATCAATATCAATATCAATATCAATATCAATATCAATATCAATATCAATATCAATATCAATATCAATATCAATATCAATATCAATATCAATATCAATATCAATATCAATATCAATATCAATATCAATATCAATATCAATATCAATATCAATATCAATATCAATATCAATATCAATATCAATATCAATATCAATATCAATATCAATATCAATATCAATATCAATATCAATATCAATATCAATATCAATATCAATATCAATATCAATATCAATATCAATATCAATATCAATATCAATATCAATATCAATATCAATATCAATATCAATATCAATATCAATATCAATATCAATATCAATATCAATATCAATATCAATATCAATATCAATATCAATATCAATATCAATATCAATATCAATATCAATATCAATATCAATATCAATATCAATATCAATATCAATATCAATATCAATATCAATATCAATATCAATATCAATATCAATATCAATATCAATATCAATATCAATATCAATATCAATATCAATATCAATATCAATATCAATATCAATATCAATATCAATATCAATATCAATATCAATATCAATATCAATATCAATATCAATATCAATATCAATATCAATATCAATATCAATATCAATATCAATATCAATATCAATATCAATATCAATATCAATATCAATATCAATATCAATATCAATATCAATATCAATATCAATATCAATATCAATATCAATATCAATATCAATATCAATATCAATATCAATATCAATATCAATATCAATATCAATATCAATATCAATATCAATATCAATATCAATATCAATATCAATATCAATATCAATATCAATATCAATATCAATATCAATATCAATATCAATATCAATATCAATATCAATATCAATATCAATATCAATATCAATATCAATATCAATATCAATATCAATATCAATATCAATATCAATATCAATATCAATATCATATCAATATCAATATCAATATCAATATCAATATCAATATCAATATCAATATCAATATCAATATCAATATCAATATCAATATCAATATCAATATCAATATCAATATCAATATCAATATCAATATCAATATCAATATCAATATCAATATCAATATCAATATCAATATCAATATCAATATCAATATCAATATCAATATCAATATCAATATCAATATCAATATCAATATCAATATCAATATCAATATCAATATCAATATCAATATCAATATCAATATCAATATCAATATCAATATCAATCAATCAATATCAATATCAATATCAATATCAATATCAATATCAATATCAATATCAATATCAATATCAATATCAATATCAATATCAATATCAATATCAATATCAATATCAATATCAATATCAATATCAATATCAATATCAATATCAATATCAATATCAATATCAATATCAATATCAATATCAATATCAATATCAATATCAATATCAATATCAATATCAATATCAATATCAATATCAATATCAATATCAATATCAATATCAATATCAATATCAATATCAATATCAATATCAATATCAATATCAATATCAATATCAATATCAATATCAATATCAATATCAATATCAATATCAATATCAATATCAATATCAATATCAATATCAATATCAATATCAATATCAATATCAATATCAATATCAATATCAATATCAATATCAATATCAATATCAATATCAATATCAATATCAATATCAATATCAATATCAATATCAATATCAATATCAATATCAATATCAATATCAATATCAATATCAATATCAATATCAATATCAATATCAATATCAATATCAATATCAATATCAATATCAATATCAATATCAATATCAATATCAATATCAATATCAATATCAATATCAATATCAATATCAATATCAATATCAATATCAATATCAATATCAATATCAATATCAATATCAATATCAATATCAATATCAATATCAATATCAATATCAATATCAATATCAATATCAATATCAATATCAATATCAATATCAATATCAATATCAATATCAATATCAATATCAATATCAATATCAATATCAATATCAATATCAATATCAATATCAATATCAATATCAATATCAATATCAATATCAATATCAATATCAATCAATATCAATATCAATATCAATATCAATATCAATATCAATATCAATATCAATATCAATATCAATATCAATATCAATATCAATATCAATATCAATATCAATATCAATATCAATATCAATATCAATATCAATATCAATATCAATATCAATATCAATATCAATATCAATATCAATATCAATATCAATATCAATATCAATATCAATATCAATATCAATATCAATATCAATATCAATATCAATATCAATATCAATATCAATATCAATATCAATATCAATATCAATATCAATATCAATATCAATATCAATATCAATATCAATATCAATATCAATATCAATATCAATATCAATATCAATATCAATATCAATATCAATATCAATATCAATATCAATATCAATATCAATATCAATATCAATATCAATATCAATATCAATATCAATATCAATATCAATATCAATATCAATATCAATATCAATATCAATATCAATATCAATATCAATATCAATATCAATATCAATATCAATATCAATATCAATATCAATATCAATATCAATATCAATATCAATATCAATATCAATATCAATATCAATATCAATATCAATATCAATATCAATATCAATATCAATATCAATATCAATATCAATATCAATATCAATATCAATATATCAATATCAATATCAATATCAATATCAATATCAATATCAATATCAATATCAATATCAATATCAATATCAATATCAATATCAATATCAATATCAATATCAATATCAATATCAATATCAATATCAATATCAATATCAATATCAATATCAATATCAATATCAATATCAATATCAATATCAATATCAATATCAATATCAATATCAATATCAATATCAATATCAATATCAATATCAATATCAATATCAATATCAATATCAATATCAATATCAATATCAATATCAATATCAATATCAATATCAATATCAATATCAATATCAATATCAATATCAATATCAATATCAATATCAATATCAATATCAATATCAATATCAATATCAATATCAATATCAATATCAATATCAATATCAATATCAATATCAATATCAATATCAATATCAATATCAATATCAATATCAATATCAATATCAATATCAATATCAATATCAATATCAATATCAATATCAATATCAATATCAATATCAATATCAATATCAATATCAATATCAATATCAATATCAATATCAATATCAATATCAATATCAATATCAATATCAATATCAATATCAATATCAATATCAATATCAATATCAATATCAATATCAATATCAATATCAATATCAATATCAATATCAATATCAATATCAATATCAATATCAATATCAATATCAATATCAATATCAATATCAATATCAATATCAATATCAATATCAATATCAATATCAATATCAATATCAATATCAATATCAATATCAATATCAATATCAATATCAATATCAATATCAATATCAATATCAATATCAATATCAATATCAATATCAATATCAATATCAATATCAATATCAATATCAATATCAATATCAATATCAATATCAATATCAATATCAATATCAATATCAATATCAATATCAATATCAATATCAATATCAATATCAATATCAATATCAATATCAATATCAATATCAATATCAATATCAATATCAATATCAATATCAATATCAATATCAATATCAATATCAATATCAATATCAATATCAATATCAATATCAATATCAATATCAATATCAATATCAATATCAATATCAATATCAATATCAATATCAATATCAATATCAATATCAATATCAATATCAATATCAATATCAATATCAATATCAATATCAATATCAATATCAATATATCAATATCAATATCAATATCAATATCAATATCAATATCAATATCAATATCAATATCAATATCAATATCAATATCAATATCAATATCAATATCAATATCAATATCAATATCAATATCAATATCAATATCAATATCAATATCAATATCAATATCAATATCAATATCAATATCAATATCAATATCAATATCAATATCAATATCAATATCAATATCAATATCAATATCAATATCAATATCAATATCAATATCAATATCAATATCAATATCAATATCAATCAATATCAATATCAATATCAATATCAATATCAATATCAATATCAATATCAATATCAATATCAATATCAATATCAATATCAATATCAATATCAATATCAATATCAATATCAATATCAATATCAATATCAATATCAATATCAATATCAATATCAATATCAATATCAATATCAATATCAATATCAATATCAATATCAATATCAATATCAATATCAATATCAATATCAATATCAATATCAATATCAATATCAATATCAATATCAATATCAATATCAATATCAATATCAATATCAATATCAATATCAATATCAATATCAATATCAATATCAATATCAATATCAATATCAATATCAATATCAATATCAATATCAATATCAATATCAATATCAATATCAATATCAATATCAATATCAATATCAATATCAATATCAATATCAATATCAATATCAATATCAATATCAATATCAATATCAATATCAATATCAATATCAATATCAATATCAATATCAATATCAATATCAATATCAATATCAATATCAATATCAATATCAATATCAATATCAATATCAATATCAATATCAATATCAATATCAATATCAATATCAATATCAATATCAATATCAATATCAATATCAATATCAATATCAATATCAATATCAATATCAATATCAATCAATATCAATATCAATATCAATATCAATATCAATATCAATATCAATATCAATATCAATATCAATATCAATATCAATATCAATATCAATATCAATATCAATATCAATATCAATATCAATATCAATATCAATATCAATATCAATATCAATATCAATATCAATATCAATATCAATATCAATATCAATATCAATATCAATATCAATATCAATATCAATATCAATATCAATATCAATATCAATATCAATATCAATATCAATATCAATATCAATATCAATATCAATATCAATATCAATATCAATATCAATATCAATATCAATATCAATATCAATATCAATATCAATATCAATATCAATATCAATATCAATATCAATATCAATATCAATATCAATATCAATATCAATATCAATATCAATATCAATATCAATATCAATATCAATATCAATATCAATATCAATATCAATATCAATATCAATATCAATATCAATATCAATATCAATATCAATATCAATATCAATATCAATATCAATATCAATATCAATATCAATATCAATATCAATATCAATATCAATATCAATATCAATATCAATATCAATATCAATATCAATATCAATATCAATATCAATATCAATATCAATATCAATATCAATATCAATATCAATATCAATATCAATATCAATATCAATATCAATATCAATATCAATATCAATATCAATATCAATATCAATATCAATATCAATATCAATATCAATATCAATATCAATATCAATATCAATATCAATATCAATATCAATATCAATATCAATATCAATATCAATATCAATATCAATATCAATATCAATATCAATAATCAATATCAATATCAATATCAATATCAATATCAATATCAATATCAATATCAATATCAATATCAATATCAATATCAATATCAATATCAATATCAATATCAATATCAATATCAATATCAATATCAATATCAATATCAATATCAATATCAATATCAATATCAATATCAATATCAATATCAATATCAATATCAATATCAATATCAATATCAATATCAATATCAATATCAATATCAATATCAATATCAATATCAATATCAATATCAATATCAATATCAATATCAATATCAATATCAATATCAATATCAATATCAATATCAATATCAATATCAATATCAATATCAATATCAATATCAATATCAATATCAATATCAATATCAATATCAATATCAATATCAATATCAATATCAATATCAATATCAATATCAATATCAATATCAATATCAATATCAATATCAATATCAATATCAATATCAATATCAATATCAATATCAATATCAATATCAATATCAATATCAATATCAATATCAATATCAATATCAATATCAATATCAATATCAATATCAATATCAATATCAATATCAATATCAATATCAATCATCAATATCAATATCAATATCAATATCAATATCAATATCAATATCAATATCAATATCAATATCAATATCAATATCAATATCAATATCAATATCAATATCAATATCAATATCAATATCAATATCAATATCAATATCAATATCAATATCAATATCAATATCAATATCAATATCAATATCAATATCAATATCAATATCAATATCAATATCAATATCAATATCAATATCAATATCAATATCAATATCAATATCAATATCAATATCAATATCAATATCAATATCAATATCAATATCAATATCAATATCAATATCAATATCAATATCAATATCAATATCAATATCAATATCAATATCAATATCAATATCAATATCAATATCAATATCAATATCAATATCAATATCAATATCAATATCAATATCAATATCAATATCAATATCAATATCAATATCAATATCAATATCAATATCAATATCAATATCAATATCAATATCAATATCAATATCAATATCAATATCAATAATATCAATATCAATATCAATATCAATATATCAATATCAATATCAATATCAATATCAATATCAATATCAATATCAATATCAATAATATCAATATCAATATCAATATCAATATCAATATCAATATCAATATCAATATCAATATCAATATCAATATCAATATCAATATCAATATCAATATCAATATCAATATCAATATCAATATCAATATCAATATCAATATCAATATCAATATCAATATCAATATCAATATCAATATCAATATCAATATCAATATCAATATCAATATCAATATCAATATCAATATCAATATCAATCAATATCAATATCAATATCAATATCAATATCAATATCAATATCAATATCAATATCAATATCAATATCAATATCAATATCAATATCAATATCAATATCAATATCAATATCAATATCAATATCAATATCAATATCAATATCAATATCAATATCAATATCAATATCAATATCAATATCAATATCAATATCAATATCAATATCAATATCAATATCAATATCAATAATATCAATATCAATATCAATATCAATATCAATATCAATATCAATATCAATATCAATATCAATATCAATATCAATATCAATATCAATATCAATATCAATATCAATATCAATATCAATATCAATATCAATATCAATATCAATATCAATCAATATCAATATCAATATCAATATCAATATCAATATCAATATCAATATCAATATCAATATCAATATCAATATCAATATCAATATCAATATCAATATCAATATCAATATCAATATCAATATCAATATCAATATCAATATCAATATCAATATCAATATCAATATCAATATCAATATCAATATCAATATCAATATCAATATCAATATCAATATCAATATCAATATCAATATCAATATCAATATCAATATCAATATCAATATCAATATCAATATCAATATCAATATCAATATCAATATCAATATCAATATCAATATCAATATCAATATCAATATCAATATCAATATCAATATCAATATCAATATCAATATCAATATCAATATCAATATCAATATCAATATCAATATCAATATCAATATCAATATCAATATCAATATCAATATCAATATCAATATCAATATCAATATCAATATCAATATCAATATCAATATCAATATCAATATCAATATCAATATCAATATCAATATCAATATCAATATCAATATCAATATCAATATCAATATCAATATCAATATCAATATCAATATCAATATCAATATCAATATCAATATCAATATCAATATCAATATCAATATCAATATCAATATCAATATCAATATCAATATCAATATCAATATCAATATCAATATCAATATCAATATCAATATCAATATCAATATCAATATCAATATCAATATCAATATCAATATCAATATCAATATCAATATCAATATCAATATCAATATCAATATCAATATCAATATCAATATCAATATCAATATCAATATCAATATCAATATCAATATCAATATCAATATCAATATCAATATCAATATCAATATCAATATCAATATCAATATCAATATCAATATCAATATCAATATCAATATCAATATCAATATCAATATCAATATCAATATCAATATCAATATCAATATCAATATCAATATCAATATCAATATCAATATCAATATCAATATCAATATCAATATCAATATCAATATCAATATCAATATCAATATCAATATCAATATCAATATCAATATCAATATCAATATCAATATCAATATCAATATCAATATCAATATCAATATCAATATCAATATCAATATCAATATCAATATCAATATCAATATCAATATCAATATCAATATCAATATCAATATCAATATCAATATCAATATCAATATCAATATCAATATCAATATCAATATCAATATCAATATCAATATCAATATCAATATCAATATCAATATCAATATCAATATCAATATCAATATCAATATCAATATCAATATCAATATCAATATCAATATCAATATCAATATCAATATCAATATCAATATCAATATCAATATCAATATCAATATCAATATC
Organism: Drosophila serrata; assembly: GCF_002093755.2. NCBI lineage: Eukaryota > Metazoa > Arthropoda > Insecta > Diptera > Drosophilidae > Drosophila > Drosophila serrata. Next base: position 65,278 of record NW_018366898.1, read on the forward strand.
AATATCAATATCAATATCAATATCAATATCAATATCAATATCAATATCAATATCAATATCAATATCAATATCAATATCAATATCAATATCAATATCAATATCAATATCAATATCAATATCAATATCAATATCAATATCAATATCAATATCAATATCAATATCAATATCAATATCAATATCAATATCAATATCAATATCAATATCAATATCAATATCAATATCAATATCAATATCAATATCAATATCAATATCAATATCAATATCAATATCAATATCAATATCAATATCAATATCAATATCAATATCAATATCAATATCAATATCAATATCAATATCAATATCAATATCAATATCAATATCAATATCAATATCAATATCAATATCAATATCAATATCAATATCAATATCAATATCAATATCAATATCAATATCAATATCAATATCAATATCAATATCAATATCAATATCAATATCAATATCAATATCAATATCAATATCAATATCAATATCAATATCAATATCAATATCAATATCAATATCAATATCAATATCAATATCAATATCAATATCAATATCAATATCAATATCAATATCAATATCAATATCAATATCAATATCAATATCAATATCAATATCAATATCAATATCAATATCAATATCAATATCAATATCAATATCAATATCAATATCAATATCAATATCAATATCAATATCAATATCAATATCAATATCAATATCAATATCAATATCAATATCAATATCAATATCAATATCAATATCAATATCAATATCAATATCAATATCAATATCAATATCAATCAATCAATATCAATATCAATATCAATATCAATATCAATATCAATATCAATATCAATATCAATATCAATATCAATATCAATATCAATAATATCAATATCAATATCAATATCAATATCAATATCAATATCAATAATATCAATATCAATATCAATATCAATATCAATATCAATATCAATATCAATATCAATATCAATATCAATATCAATATCAATATCAATATCAATATCAATATCAATATCAATATCAATATCAATATCAATATCAATATCAATATCAATATCAATATCAATATCAATATCAATATCAATATCAATATCAATATCAATATCAATATCAATATCAATATCAATATCAATAATATCAATATCAATATCAATATCAATATATCAATATCAATATCAATATCAATATCAATATCAATATCAATATCAATATCAATATCAATATCAATATCAATATCAATATCAATATCAATATCAATATCAATATCAATCAATATCAATATCAATATCAATATCAATATCAATATCAATATCAATATCAATATCAATATCAATATCAATATCAATATCAATATCAATATCAATATCAATATCAATATCAATATCAATATCAATATCAATATCAATATCAATATCAATATCAATATCAATATCAATATCAATATCAATATCAATATCAATATCAATATCAATATCAATATCAATATCAATATCAATATCAATATCAATATCAATATCAATATCAATATCAATATCAATATCAATATCAATATCAATATCAATATCAATATCAATATCAATATCAATATCAATATCAATATCAATATCAATATCAATATCAATATCAATATCAATATCAATATCAATATCAATATCAATATCAATATCAATATCAATATCAATATCAATATCAATATCAATATCAATATCAATATCAATATCAATATCAATATCAATATCAATATCAATATCAATATCAATATCAATATCAATATCAATATCAATATCAATATCAATATCAATATCAATATCAATATCAATATCAATATCAATATCAATATCAATATCAATATCAATATCAATATCAATATCAATATCAATATCAATATCAATATCAATATCAATATCAATATCAATATCAATATCAATATCAATATCAATATCAATATCAATATCAATATCAATATCAATATCAATATCAATATCAATATCAATATCAATATCAATATCAATATCAATATCAATATCAATATCAATATCAATATCAATATCAATATCAATATCAATATCAATATCAATATCAATATCAATATCAATATCAATATCAATATCAATATCAATATCAATATCAATATCAATATCAATATCAATATCAATATCAATATCAATATCAATATCAATATCAATATCAATATCAATATCAATATCAATATCAATATCAATATCAATATCAATATCAATATCAATATCAATATCAATATATCAATATCAATATCAATATCAATATCAATATCAATATCAATATCAATATCAATATCAATATCAATATCAATATCAATATCAATATCAATATCAATATCAATATCAATATCAATATCAATATCAATATCAATATCAATATCAATATCAATATCAATATCAATATCAATATCAATCAATATCAATATCAATATCAATATCAATATCAATATCAATATCAATATCAATATCAATATCAATATCAATATCAATATCAATATCAATATCAATATCAATATCAATATCAATATCAATATCAATATCAATATCAATATCAATATCAATATCAATATCAATATCAATATCAATATCAATATCAATATCAATATCAATATCAATATCAATATCAATATCAATATCAATATCAATATCAATATCAATATCAATATCAATATCAATATCAATATCAATATCAATATCAATATCAATATCAATATCAATATCAATATCAATATCAATATCAATATCAATAATATCAATATCAATATCAATATCAATATCAATATCAATATCAATATCAATATCAATATCAATATCAATATCAATATCAATATCAATATCAATATCAATATCAATATCAATATCAATATCAATATCAATATCAATATCAATATCAATATCAATATCAATATCAATATCAATATCAATATCAATATCAATATCAATATCAATATCAATATCAATATCAATATCAATATCAATATCAATATCAATATCAATATCAATATCAATATCAATATCAATATCAATATCAATATCAATATCAATATCAATATCAATATCAATATCAATATCAATATCAATATCAATATCAATATCAATATCAATATCAATATCAATATCAATATCAATATCAATATCAATATCAATATCAATATCAATATCAATATCAATATCAATATCAATATCAATATCAATATCAATATCAATATCAATATCAATATCAATATCAATATCAATATCAATATCAATATCAATATCAATATCAATATCAATATCAATATCAATATCAATATCAATATCAATATCAATATCAATATCAATATCAATATCAATATCAATATCAATATCAATATCAATATCAATATCAATATCAATCAATATCAATATCAATATCAATATCAATATCAATATCAATATCAATATCAATATCAATATCAATATCAATATCAATATCAATATCAATATCAATATCAATATCAATATCAATATCAATATCAATATCAATATCAATATCAATATCAATATCAATATCAATATCAATATCAATATCAATATCAATATCAATATCAATATCAATATCAATATCAATATCAATATCAATATCAATATCAATATCAATATCAATATCAATATCAATATCAATATCAATATCAATATCAATATCAATATCAATATCAATATCAATATCAATATCAATATCAATATCAATATCAATATCAATATCAATATCAATATATCAATATCAATATCAATATCAATATCAATATCAATATCAATATCAATATCAATATCAATATCAATATCAATATCAATATCAATATCAATATCAATATCAATATCAATATCAATATCAATATCAATATCAATATCAATATCAATATCAATATCAATATCAATATCAATATCAATATCAATATCAATATCAATATCAATATCAATATCAATATCAATATCAATATCAATATCAATATCAATATCAATATCAATATCAATATCAATATCAATATCAATATCAATATCAATATCAATATCAATATCAATATCAATATCAATATCAATATCAATATCAATATCAATATCAATATCAATATCAATATCAATATCAATATCAATATCAATATCAATATCAATATCAATATCAATATCAATATCAATATCAATATCAATATCAATATCAATATCAATATCAATATCAATATCAATATCAATATCAATATCAATATCAATATCAATATCAATATCAATATCAATATCAATATCAATATCAATATCAATATCAATATCAATATCAATATCAATATCAATATCAATATCAATATCAATATCAATATCAATATCAATATCAATATCAATATCAATATCAATATCAATATCAATATCAATATCAATATCAATATCAATATCAATATCAATATCAATATCAATATCAATATCAATATCAATATCAATATCAATATCAATATCAATATCAATATCAATATCAATATCAATATCAATATCAATATCAATATCAATATCAATATCAATATCAATATCAATATCAATATCAATATCAATATCAATATCAATATCAATATCAATATCAATATCAATATCAATATCAATATCAATATCAATATCAATATCAATATCAATATCAATATCAATATCAATATCATCAATATCAATATCAATATCAATATCAATATCAATATCAATATCAATATCAATATCAATATCAATATCAATATCAATATCAATATCAATATCAATATCAATATCAATATCAATATCAATATCAATATCATATCAATATCAATATCAATATCAATATCAATATCAATATCAATATCAATATCAATATCAATATCAATATCAATATCAATATCAATATCAATATCAATATCAATATCAATATCAATATCAATATCAATATCAATCAATATCAATATCAATATCAATATCAATATCAATATCAATATCAATATCAATATCAATATCAATATCAATATCAATATCAATATCAATATCAATATCAATATCAATATCAATATCAATATCAATATCAATATCAATATCAATATCAATATCAATATCAATATCAATATCAATAATATCAATATCAATATCAATATCAATATCAATATCAATATCAATATCAATATCAATATCAATATCAATATCAATATCAATATCAATATCAATATCAATATCAATATCAATATCAATATCAATATCAATATCAATATCAATATCAATATCAATATCAATATCAATATCAATATCAATATCAATATCAATATCAATATCAATCAATATCAATATCAATATCAATATCAATATATCAATATCAATATCAATATCAATATCAATATCAATATCAATATCAATATCAATATCAATATCAATATCAATATCAATATCAATATCAATATCAATATCAATATCAATATCAATATCAATATCAATATCAATATCAATATCAATATCAATATCAATATCAATATCAATATCAATATCAATATCAATATCAATATCAATCAATATCAATATCAATATCAATATCAATATCAATATCAATATCAATATCAATATCAATATCAATATCAATATCAATATCAATATCAATATCAATATCAATATCAATATCAATATCAATATCAATATCAATATCAATATCAATATCAATATCAATATCAATATCAATATCAATATCAATATCAATATCAATATCAATATCAATATCAATATCAATATCAATATCAATATCAATATCAATATCAATATCAATATCAATATCAATATCAATATCAATATCAATATCAATATCAATATCAATATCAATATCAATATCAATATCAATATCAATATCAATATCAATATCAATATCAATATCAATATCAATATCAATATCAATATCAATATCAATATCAATATCAATATCAATATCAATATCAATATCAATATCAATATCAATATCAATATCAATATCAATATCAATATCAATATCAATATCAATATCAATATCAATATCAATATCAATATCAATATCAATATCAATATCAATATCAATATCAATATCAATATCAATATCAATATCAATATCAATATCAATATCAATATCAATATCAATATCAATATCAATATCAATCAATATCAATATCAATATCAATATCAATATCAATATCAATATCAATATCAATATCAATATCAATATCAATATCAATATCAATATCAATATCAATATCAATATCAATATCAATATCAATATCAATATCAATATCAATATCAATATCAATATCAATATCAATATCAATATCAATATCAATATCAATATCAATATCAATATCAATATCAATATCAATATCAATCAATATCAATATCAATATCAATATCAATATCAATATCAATATCAATATCAATATCAATATCAATATCAATATCAATATCAATATCAATATCAATATCAATATCAATATCAATATCAATATCAATATCAATATCAATATCAATATCAATATCAATATCAATATCAATATCAATATCAATATCAATATCAATATCAATATCAATATCAATATCAATATCAATATCAATATCAATATCAATATCAATATCAATATCAATATCAATATCAATATCAATATCAATATCAATATCAATATCAATATCAATATCAATATCAATATCAATATCAATATCAATATCAATATCAATATCAATATCAATATCAATATCAATATCAATATCAATATCAATATCAATAATATCAATATCAATATCAATATCAATATCAATATCAATATCAATATCAATATCAATATCAATATCAATATCAATATCAATATCAATAATCAATATCAATATCAATATCAATATCAATATCAATATCAATATCAATATCAATATCAATATCAATATCAATATCAATATCAATATCAATATCAATATCAATATCAATATCAATATCAATATCAATATCAATATCAATATCAATATCAATATCAATATCAATATCAATCAATATCAATATCAATATCAATATCAATATCAATATCAATATCAATATCAATATCAATATCAATATCAATATCAATATCAATATCAATATCAATATCAATATCAATATCAATATCAATATCAATATCAATATCAATATCAATATCAATATCAATATCAATATCAATATCAATATCAATATCAATATCAATATCAATATCAATATCAATATCAATATCAATATCAATATCAATATCAATATCAATATCAATATCAATATCAATATCAATATCAATATCAATCAATATCAATATCAATATCAATATCAATATCAATATCAATATCAATATCAATATCAATATCAATATCAATATCAATATCAATATCAATATCAATATCAATATCAATATCAATATCAATATCAATATCAATATCAATATCAATATCAATATCAATATCAATATCAATATCAATATCAATATCAATATCAATATCAATATCAATATCAATATCAATATCAATATCAATATCAATATCAATATCAATATCAATATCAATATCAATATCAATATCAATATCAATATCAATATCAATATCAATATCAATATCAATATCAATATATATCAATATCAATATCAATATCAATATCAATATCAATATCAATATCAATATCAATATCAATATCAATATCAATATCAATATCAATATCAATATCAATATCAATATCAATATCAATATCAATATCAATATCAATATCAATATCAATATCAATATCAATATCAATATCAATATCAATATATCAATATCAATATCAATATCAATATCAATATCAATATCAATATCAATATCAATATCAATATCAATATCAATATCAATATCAATATCAATATCAATATCAATATCAATATCAATATCAATATCAATATCAATATCAATATCAATATCAATATCAATATCAATATCAATATCAATATCAATATCAATATCAATATCAATATCAATATCAATATCAATATCAATATCAATATCAATATCAATATCAATATCAATATCAATATCAATATCAATATCAATATCAATATCAATATCAATATCAATATCAATATCAATATCAATATCAATATCAATATCAATATCAATATCAATATCAATATCAATATCAATATCAATATCAATATCAATATCAATATCAATATCAATATCAATATCAATATCAATATCAATATCAATATCAATATCAATATCAATATCAATATCAATATCAATATCAATATCAATATCAATATCAATATCAATATCAATATCAATATCAATATCAATATCAATATCAATATCAATATCAATATCAATATCAATATCAATATCAATATCAATATCAATATCAATATCAATATCAATATCAATATCAATATCAATATCAATATCAATATCAATATCAATATCAATATCAATATCAATATCAATATCAATATCAATATCAATATCAATATCAATATCAATATCAATATCAATATCAATATCAATATCAATCAATATCAATATCAATATCAATATCAATATCAATATCAATATCAATATCAATATCAATATCAATATCAATATCAATATCAATATCAATATCAATATCAATATCAATATCAATATCAATATCAATATCAATATCAATATCAATATCAATATCAATATCAATATCAATATCAATATCAATATCAATATCAATATCAATATCAATATCAATATCAATATCAATATCAATATCAATATCAATATCAATATCAATATCAATATCAATATCAATATCAATATCAATATCAATATCAATATCAATATCAATATCAATATCAATATCAATATCAATATCAATATCAATATCAATATCAATATCAATATCAATATCAATATCAATATCAATATCAATATCAATATCAATATCAATATCAATATCAATATCAATATCAATATCAATATCAATATCAATATCAATATCAATATCAATATCAATATCAATATCAATATCAATATCAATATCAATATCAATATCAATATCAATATCAATATCAATATCAATATCAATATCAATATCAATATCAATATCAATATCAATATCAATATCAATATCAATATCAATATCAATATCAATATCAATATCAATATCAATATCAATATCAATATCAATATCAATATCAATATCAATATCAATATCAATATCAATATCAATATCAATATCAATATCAATATCAATATCAATATCAATATCAATATCAATATCAATATCAATATCAATATCAATATCAATATCAATATCAATATCAATATCAATATCAATATCAATATCAATATCAATATCAATATCAATATCAATATCAATATCAATATCAATATCAATATCAATATCAATATCAATATCAATATCAATATCAATATCAATATCAATATCAATATCAATATCAATATCAATATCAATATCAATATCAATATCAATATCAATATCAATATCAATATCAATATCAATATCAATATCAATATCAATATCAATATCAATATCAATATCAATATCAATATCAATATCAATATCAATATCAATATCAATATCAATATCAATATCAATATCAATATCAATATCAATCAATATCAATATCAATATCAATATCAATATCAATATCAATATCAATATCAATATCAATATCAATATCAATATCAATATCAATATCAATATCAATATCAATATCAATATCAATATCAATATCAATATCAATATCAATATCAATATCAATATCAATATCAATATCAATATCAATATCAATCAATCAATATCAATATCAATATCAATATCAATATCAATATCAATATCAATATCAATATCAATATCAATATCAATATCAATATCAATATCAATATCAATATCAATATCAATATCAATATCAATATCAATATCAATATCAATATCAATATCAATATCAATATCAATATCAATATCAATATCAATATCAATATCAATATCAATATCAATATCAATATCAATATCAATATCAATATCAATATCAATATCAATATCAATATCAATATCAATATCAATATCAATATCAATATCAATATCAATATCAATATCAATATCAATATCAATATCAATATCAATATCAATATCAATATCAATATCAATATCAATATCAATATCAATATCAATATCAATATCAAATATCAATATCAATATCAATATCAATATCAATCATCAATATCAATATCAATATCAATATCAATATCAATATCAATATCAATATCAATATCAATATCAATATCAATATCAATATCAATATCAATATCAATATCAATATCAATATCAATATCAATATCAATATCAATATCAATATCAATATCAATATCAATATCAATATCAATATCAATATCAATATCAATATCAATATCAATATCAATATCAATATCAATATCAATATCAATATCAATATCAATATCAATATCAATATCAATATCAATATCAATATCAATATCAATATCAATATCAATATCAATATCAATATCAATATCAATATCAATATCAATATCAATATCAATATCAATATCAATATCAATATCAATATCAATATCAATATCAATATCAATATCAATATCAATATCAATATCAATATCAATATCAATATCAATATCAATATCAATATCAATATCAATATCAATATCAATATCAATATCAATATCAATATCAATATCAATATCAATATCAATATCAATATCAATATCAATATCAATATCAATATCAATATCAATATCAATATCAATATCAATATCAATATCAATATCAATATCAATATCAATATCAATATCAATATCAATATCAATATCAATATCAATATCAATATCAATATCAATATCAATATCAATATCAATATCAATATCAATATCAATATCAATATCAATATCAATATCAATATCAATATCAATATCAATATCAATATCAATATCAATATCAATATATCAATATCAATATCAATCAATCAATATCAATATCAATATCAATATCAATATCAATATCAATATCAATATCAATATCAATATCAATATCAATATCAATATCAATATCAATATCAATATCAATATCAATATCAATATCAATATCAATATCAATATCAATATCAATCAATCAATATCAATATCAATATCAATATCAATATCAATATCAATATCAATATCAATATCAATATCAATATCAATATCAATATCAATATCAATATCAATATCAATATCATCAATATCAATATCAATATCAATATCAATATCAATATCAATATCAATATCAATATCAATATCAATATCAATATCAATATCAATATCAATATCAATATCAATATCAATATCAATATCAATATCAATATCAATATCAATATCAATATCAATATCAATATCATATCAATATCAATATCAATATCAATATCAATATCAATATCAATATCAATATCAATATCAATATCAATATCAATATCAATATCAATATCAATATCAATATCAATATCAATATCAATATCAATATCAATATCAATATCAATATCAATATCAATATCAATATCAATATCAATATCAATATCAATATCAATATCAATATCAATATCAATATCAATATCAATATCAATATCAATATCAATATCAATATCAATATCAATATCAATATCAATATCAATATCAATATCAATATCAATATCAATATCAATATCAATATCAATATCAATATCAATATCAATATCAATATCAATATCAATATCAATATCAATATCAATATCAATATCAATATCAATATCAATATCAATATCAATATCAATATCAATATCAATATCAATATCAATATCAATATCAATATCAATATCAATATCAATATCAATATCAATATCAATATCAATATCAATATCAATATCAATATCAATATCAATATCAATATCAATATCAATATCAATATCAATATCAATATCAATATCAATATCAATATCAATATCAATATCAATATCAATATCAATATCAATATCAATATCAATATCAATATCAATATCAATATCAATATCAATATCAATATCAATATCAATATCAATATCAATATCAATATCAATCAATCAATATCAATATCAATATCAATATCAATATCAATATCAATATCAATATCAATATCAATATCAATATCAATATCAATATCAATATCAATATCAATATCAATATCAATATCAATATCAATATCAATATCAATATCAATATCAATATCAATATCAATATCAATATCAATATCAATATCAATATCAATATCAATATCAATATCAATATCAATATCAATATCAATATCAATATCAATATCAATATCAATATCAATATCAATATCAATATCAATATCAATATCAATATCAATATCAATATCAATATCAATATCAATATCAATATCAATATCAATATCAATATCAATATCAATATCAATATCAATATCATATCAATATCAATATCAATATCAATATCAATATCAATATCAATATCAATATCAATATCAATATCAATATCAATATCAATATCAATATCAATATCAATATCAATATCAATATCAATATCAATATCAATATCAATATCAATATCAATATCAATATCAATATCAATATCAATATCAATATCAATATCAATATCAATATCAATATCAATATCAATATCAATATCAATATCAATATCATATCAATATCAATATCAATATCAATATCAATATCAATATCAATATCAATATCAATAATATCAATATCAATATCAATATCAATATCAATATCAATATCAATATCAATATCAATATCAATATCAATATCAATATCAATATCAATATCAATATCAATATCAATATCAATATCAATATCAATATCAATATCAATATCAATATCAATATCAATATCAATATCAATATCAATATCAATATCAATATCAATATCAATATCAATATCAATATCAATATCAATATCAATATCAATATCAATATCAATATCAATATCAATATCAATATCAATCAATATCAATATCAATATCAATATCAATATCAATATATCAATATCAATATCAATATCAATATCAATATCAATCAATATCAATATCAATATCAATATCAATAATATCAATATCAATATCAATATCAATATCAATCAATATCAATATCAATATCAATATCAATATCAATATCAATATCAATATCAATATCAATATCAATCAATATCAATATCAATATCAATATCAATATCAATATCAATATCAATATCAATATCAATATCAATATCAATATCAATATCAATATCAATATCAATATCAATATCAATATCAATATCAATATCAATATCAATATCAATATCAATATCAATATCAATATCAATATCAATATCAATATCAATATCAATATCAATATCAATATCAATATCAATATCAATATCAATATCAATATCAATATCAATATCAATATCAATATCAATATCAATATCAATATCAATATCAATATCAATATCAATATCAATATCAATATCAATATCAATATCAATATCAATATCAATATCAATATCAATATCAATATCAATATCAATATCAATATCAATATCAATATCAATATCAATATCAATATCAATATCAATCAATATCAATATCAATATCAATATCAATATCAATATCAATATCAATATCAATATCAATATCAATCAATATCAATATCAATATCAATATCAATATCAATATCAATATCAATATCAATATCAATATCAATATCAATATCAATATCAATATCAATATCAATATCAATATCAATATCAATATCAATATCAATATCAATATCAATATCAATATCAATATCAATATCAATATCAATATCAATATCAATATCAATATCAATATCAATATCAATATCAATATCAATATCAATATCAATATCAATATCAATATCAATATCAATATCAATATCAATATCAATATCAATATCAATATCAATATCAATATCAATATCAATATCAATATCAATATCAATATCAATATCAATATCAATATCAATATCAATATCAATATCAATATCAATATCAATATCAATCAATATCAATATCAATATCAATATCAATATCAATATCAATATCAATATCAATATCAATCAATATCATATCAATCAATATCAATATCAATATCAATCATCAATATCAATATCAATATCAATATCAATATCAATATCAATATCAATATCAATATCAATATCAATATCAATATCAATATCAATATCAATATCAATATCAATATCAATATCAATATCAATATCAATATCAATATCAATATCAATATCAATATCAATATCAATATCAATATCAATATCAATATCAATATCAATATCAATATAAATCAATATCAATATCAATTATCAATATCAATATCAATATCAATATCAATATCAATTATCAATATCAATATCAATATCAATTATCAATATCAATATCAATATCAATATCAATATCAATATCAATATCAATATCAATATCAATATCAATATCAATATCAATATCAATATCAATATCAATATCAATATCAATTCAATATCAATATCAATATCAATATCAATATCAATATCAATATCAATATCAATATCAATATCAATATCAATATCAATATCAATATCAATATCAATATCAATATCCAATATCAATATCAATATCAATATCAATATCAATATCAATATCAATATCATATCAATATCAATATCAATATCAATCATATCAATATCAATATCAATATCAATATCAATCAATTCAATATCAATATTCAATATCAATATCAATATCAATATCAATATTCAATATCAATATCAATATCAATATCAATATCAATATCAATATCAATATCAATATCAATATCAATACTTCAATATCAATATCAATATCAATATCAATATCAATATCAATATCAATATCAATATCAATATCAATATCAATATCAATATCAATATCAATATCAATATCAATATCAATATCAATATCAATATCAATATCAATATCAATATCAATATCAATATCAATTATCAATATCAATATCAATATCAATTATCAATATCAATATCAATATCAATATCAATATCAATATCAATATCAATATCAATATCAATATCAATATCAATATCATATCCAATATCAATATCAATATCAATATCAATATCAATTATCAATATCAATATCAATATCAATATCAATATCAATATCAAATATCAATATCAATATCAATATCAAATATATCAATTATCAATATCAATATCAATATCCAATTATCAATATCAATATCAATATCAATATAATATCAATCAATATCAATATCAATATCAATATCAATATTATCAATATCAATATCAATATCAATATCAATATCAATATCAATATCAATATCAATATCATATATCAATATCAATATCAATATCAATATCAATATCAATCAATATCAATATATCATATCATATCAATATCAATATCAATATCAATATCAATATTCAATATCAATATCAATATCAATATAATATCAATATCAATATCAATATCAATATCAATATCAATATCAATATCAATATCAATATCAATATCATATCAATAATATCAATATCAATATCAATATCAATATCAATATCAATATCAATATCAATATCAATATCAATATCATATCAATATCAATATCAATATCAATATCAATATCAATATCAATATCAATAATATCAATATCAATATCATATCAATATCAAATATCAATATCAATATCAATATCAA
>NW_018366899.1:0-31873 GCF_002093755.2 Drosophila serrata
GTACAAATGATGTTTGTTTTATTAAGTATGCTTAACTCGGTAAAATATTTAGTTTTACTCGGTTTAGAAGCAATTTGATTTATTATTGAGGGTTGTTATATTCATATATTCAGTTGGGCATTGTATTTTTTATAAATTGAATACGTGGTTGGGAAAACAATATAATTTATGCTTAAGGGGCGCCCAACAGTATTACTTGGTGCTACTTTAAATAAACTATTTTATTTAAGAAGCTGGACGAACGCAAAATATATATTTAAAACGCGGTACAAATGATGTTTTGTTTTATTAAGTATGCTTAACTCGGTAAATATTTAGTTTCTCGTTTAGAAGCAATTTGATTTATTATTGAGGGTTGTTATATTCATATTATTCAGTTGGGCATTGTTATTTTTATAAATTGAATACGTGGTTGGGAAAACAATATAATTTTGCTTAAGGGGCGCCCCAACAGTATTACTTGGTGCTACTTTAAATAAACTATTTATTTAAGAAGCTGGACGAACGCAAAATATATATTTAAAACGCGGTACAAATGATGTTTTGTTTTATTAAGTATGCTTAACTCGGTAAAATATTTAGTTTTACTCGGTTTAGAAGCAATTTGATTTATTATTGAGGGTTGTTATATTCATATTATTCAGTTGGGCATTGTTATTTTTATAAATTGAATACGTGGTTGGGAAAACAATATAATTTATGCTTAAGGGGCGCCCCAACAGTATTACTTGGTGCTACTTTAAATAAACTATTTTATTTAAGAAGCTGGACGAACGCAAAATATATTTAAAACGCGGTACAAATGATGTTTTGTTTTATTAAGTATGCTTAACTCGGTAAAATATTTAGTTTTACTCGGTTTAGAAGCAATTTGATTTATTATTGAGGGTTGTTATATTCATATTATTCAGTTGGGCATTGTTATTTTTATAAATTGAATACGTGGTTGGGAAAACAATATAATTTATGCTTAAGGGGCGCCCCAACAGTATTACTTGGTGCTACTTTAAATAAACTATTTTATTTAAGAAGCTGGACGAACGCAAAATATATATTTAAAACGCGGTACAAATGATGTTTTGTTTTATTAAGTATGCTTAACTCGGTAAAATATTAGTTTTACTCGTTTAGAAGCAATTTGATTTATTATTGGGTTGTTATATTCATATTATTCATTGTTTATTTTTATAAATTGAATACGTGGTTGGGAAGAAGCTGGACGAACGCAAAATATATATTTAAAACGCGGTACAAATGATGTTTTGTTTTATTAAGTATGCTTAACTCGGTAAAATATTTAGTTTTACTCGGTTTAGAAGCAATTTGATTTATTATTGAGGGTTGTTATATTCATATTATTCAGTTGGGCATTGTTATTTTTATAAATTGAATACGTGGTTGGGAAACAATATAATTTGCTTAAGGGGCGCCCCAACAGTATTACTTGGTGCTACTTTAAATAAACTATTTTATTTAAGAAGCTGGACGAACGCAAAATATATATTTAAAACGCGGTACAAATGATGTTTTGTTTTATTAAGTATGCTTAACTCGGTAAAATATTTAGTTTTACTCGGTTTAGAAGCAATTTGATTTATTATTGAGGGTTGTTATATTCATATTATTCAGTTGGGCATTGTTATTTTTATAAATTGAATACGTGGTTGGGAAAACAATATAATTTATGCTTAAGGGGCGCCCCAACAGTATTACTTGGTGCTACTTTAAATAAACTATTTTATTTAAGAAGCTGGACGAACGCAAAATATATAAAACGCGGTACAAATGATGTTTTGTTTTATTAAGTATGCTTAACTCGGTAAAATATTTAGTTTTACTCGTTTAGAAGCAATTTGATTTATTATTGGGGTTGTTATATTCATATCTATCAATTGGGCATGTATATTTTATAAATTGAATACGTGGTTGGGAAAACAATATAATTTATGCTTAAGGGGCGCCCCAACAGTATTACTTGGTGCTACTTAATAAACTATTTTATTTAAGAAGCTGGAACGAACGCAAAAATATATATTTAAAACGCGGTACAAATGATGTTTGTTTAATTAAGTATGCTTAACTCGGTAAAATATTTAGTTTTACCCGGTTTAGAAGCAATTTGATTATTATTGAGGGTTGTTATATTCATATTATTCAGTGGCATTGGTATTTTTATAAATTGAATACGTGGTTGGGAAAACAATATATTTATGCTTAAGGGCGCCCCAACAGTATTACTTGGTGCTACTTTAAATAAACTATTTATTTAAGAAGCTGGAACGAACGCAAAATATATATTTAAAACGCGGTACAAATGATGTTTTGTTTATTAAGTATGCTTAACTCGGTAAAATATTTAGTTTTACTTCGGTTTAGAAGCAATTTGATTTATTATTGAGGGTTGTTATATTCATATTATTCAGTTGGCATTGTTATTTTTTTATAAATTGAATACGTGGTTGGGAAAACAATATAATTTATGCTTAAGGGGCGCCCCAACAGTATTACTTGGTGCTACTTTAAATAAACTATTTTATTTAAGAAGCTGGACGAACGCAAAATATATAAAAACGCGGTACAAATGATGTTTTGTTTTATTAAGTATGCTTAACTCGGTAAAATATTTAGTTTTACTCGGTTTAGAAGCAATTTGATTTATTATTGAGGGTTGTTATATTCATATTATTCAGTTGGGCATTGTTATTTTATAAATTGAATACGTGGTTGGGAAAACAATATAATTTATGCTTAAGGGGCGCCCCAACAGTATTACTTGGTGCTACTTTAAATAAACTATTTTATTTAAGAAGCTGGACGAACGCAAAATATATATTTAAAACGCGGTACAAATGATGTTTTGTTTTATTAAGTATGCTTAACTCGGTAAAATATTTAGTTTTACTCGTTTAGAAGCAATTTGATTTATTATTGAGGGTTGTTATATTCATATTATTCAGTTGGGCATTGTTATTTTTATAAATTGAATACGTGGTTGGGAAAACAATATAATTTATGCTTAAGGGCGCCCCAACAGTATTACTTGGTGCTACTTTAAATAAACTATTTTATTTAAGAAGCTGGACGAACGCAAAATATATATTAAAAAACGCGGTACAAATGATGTTTTGTTTTATTAAGTATGCTTAACTCGGTAAAATATTTAGTTTTACTCGGTTTAGAAGCAATTTGATTTATTATTGAGGGTTGTTATATTCATATTATTCAGTTGGGCATTGTTATTTTTATAAATTGAATACGTGGTTGGGAAAACAATATAATTTATGCTTAAGGGGCGCCCCAACAGTATTACTTGGTGCTACTTTAAATAAACTATTTTATTTAAGAAGCTGGACGAACGCAAAAATATATATTTAAAACGCGGTACAAATGATGTTTTGTTTTATTAAGTATGCTTAACTCGGTAAAATATTAGTTTTACTCGGTTTAGAAGCAATTTGATTTATTATTGAGGGTTGTTATATTCATATTATTCAGTTGGGCATTGTTATTTTTATAAATTGAATACGTGGTTGGGAAAACAATATAATTTATGCTTAAGGGGCGCCCCAACAGTATTACTTGGTGCTACTTTAAATAAACTATTTTATTTAAGAAGCTGGACGAACGCAAAATATATATTTAAAACGCGGTACAAATGATGTTTGTTTTATTAAGTATGCTTAACTCGGTAAAATATTTAGTTTTACTCGGTTTAGAAGCAATTTGATTTATTATTGAGGGTTGTTATATTCATATTATTCAGTTGGGCATTGTTATTTTTATAAATTGAATACGTGGTTGGGAAAACAATATAATTTCTGCTTAAGGGCGCCCCAACAGTATTACTTGGTGCTACTTTAAATAAACTATTTTATTTAAGAAGCTGGACGAACGCAAAATATATATTTAAAACGCGGTACAAATGATGTTTTGTTTTATTAAGTATGCTTAACTCGGTAAAATTTAGTTTTACTCGGTTTAGAAGCAATTTGATTTATTATTGAGGGTTGTTATATTCATATTATTCAGTTGGGCATTGTTATTTTTTTATAAATTGAATACGTGGTTGGGAAAACAATATAATTTATGCTTAAGGGGCGCCCCAACAGTATTACTTGGTGCTACTTTAAATAAACTATTTTATTTAAGAAGCTGGACGAACGCAAATATATATTTAAAACGCGGTACAAATGATGTTTTGTTTTATTAAGTATGCTTAACTCGGTAAAATATTAGTTTTACTCGTTTAGAAGCAATTTGATTTATTATTGAGGGTTGTTATATTCATATTATTTTGGGCATTGTTATTTTTATAAATTGAATACGTGGTTGGGAAAACGGACGAACGCAAAATATATATTTAAAACGCGGTACAAATGATGTTTTGTTTTATTAAGTATGCTTAACTCGGTAAAATATTAGTTTTACTCGGTTTAGAAGCAATTTGATTTATTATTGAGGGTTGTTATATTCATATTATTCAGTTGGGCATTGTTATTTTATAAATTGAATACGTGGTTGGGAAAACAATATAATTTATGCTTAAGGGGCGCCCCAACAGTATTACTTGGTGCTACTTTAAATAAACTATTTTATTTAAGAAGCTGGACGAACGCAAAATATATTTTAAAACGCGGTACAAATGATGTTTTGTTTTATTAAGTATGCTTAACTCGGTAAAATATTTAGTTTTACTCGGTTTAGAAGCAATTTGATTTATTATTGAGGGTTGTTATATTCATATTATTCAGTTGGGCATTGTTATTTTTATAAATTGAATACGTGGTTGGGAAAACAATATAATTTATGCTTAAGGGGCGCCCCAACAGTATTACTTGGTGCTACTTTAAATAAACTATTTTATTTAAGAAGCTGGACGAACGCAAAATATATAAAACGCGGTACAAATGATGTTTTGTTTTATTAAGTATGCTTAACTCGGTAAAATATTTAGTTTTACTCGGTTTAGAAGCAATTTGATTTATTATTGAGGGTTGTTATATTCATATTATTCAGTTGGGCATTGTTATTTTTATAAATTGAATACGTGGTTGGGAAAACAATATAATTTATGCTTAAGGGCGCCCCAACAGTATTACTTGGTGCTACTTTAAATAAACTATTTTATTTAAGAAGCTGGACGAACGCAAAATATATATTTAAAACGCGGTACAAATGATGTTTTGTTTTATTAAGTATGCTTAACTCGGTAAAATATTTAGTTTTACTCGGTTTAGAAGCAATTTGATTTATTATTGAGGGTTGTTATATTCATATTATTCAGTTGGGCATTGTTATTTTTATAAATTGAATACGTGGTTGGGAAAACAATATAATTTATGCTTAAGGGGCGCCCCAACAGTATTACTTGGTGCTACTTTAAATAAACTATTTTATTTAAGAAGCTGGACGAACGCAAAATATATATTTAAAACGCGGTACAAATGATGTTTTGTTTTATTAAGTATGCTTAACTCGGTAAAATTTAGTTTTACTCGGTTTAGAAGCAATTTGATTTATTATTGAGGGTTGTTATATTCATATTATTCAGTTGGGCATTGTTTATTTTTATAAATTGAATACGTGGTTGGGAAAACAATATAATTTATGCTTAAGGGGCGCCCCAACAGTATTACTTGGTGCTACTTTAAATAAACTATTTTATTAAGAAGCTGGACGAACGCAAAATATATATTTAAAACGCGGTACAAATGATGTTTTGTTTTATTAAGTATGCTTAACTCGGTAAAATATTTAGTTTTACTCGGTTTAGAAGCAATTTGATTTATTATTGAGGGTTGTTATATTCATATTATTCAGTTGGGCATTGTTTATTTTTATAAATTGAATACGTGGTTGGGAAAACAATATAATTTATGCTTAAGGGGCGCCCAACAGTATTACTTGGTGCTACTTTAAATAAACTATTTTATTTAAGAAGCTGGACGAACGCAAAATATATATTTAAAACGCGGTACAAATGATGTTTTGTTTTATTAAGTATGCTTAACTCGGTAAAATATTTAGTTTTACTCGGTTTAGAAGCAATTTGATTTATTATTGAGGGTTGTTATATTCATATTATTCAGTTGGCATTGTTATTTTTATAAATTGAATACGTGGTTGGGAAAACAATATTTATGCTTAAGGGGCGCCCCAACAGTATTACTTGGTGCTACTTTAAATAAACTATTTTATTTAAGAAGCTGGACGAACGCAAAATATATATTTAAAACGCGGTACAAATGATGTTTTGTTTTATTAAGTATGCTTAACTCGGTAAAATATTTAGTTTTACTCGTTTAGAAGCAATTTGATTTATTATTGAGGGTTGTTATATTCATATTATTCAGTTGGGCATTGTTTATTTTATAAATTGAATACGTGGTTGGGAAAACCTATTTATTTAAGAAGCTGGACGAACGCAAAATATATATTTAAAACGCGGTACAAATGATGTTTTGTTTTATTAAGTATGCTTAACTCGGTAAAATATTTAGTTTTACTCGGTTTAGAAGCAATTTGATTATTGAGGGTTGTTATATTCATATTATTCAGTTGGGCATTGTATATTTTATAAATTGAATACGTGGTTGGGAAACAATATAATTTATGCTTAAGGGGCGCCCCAACAGTATTACTTGGTGCTACTTTAAATAAACTATTTTATTTAAGAAGCTGGACGAACGCAAAATATATATTTAAAACGCGGTACAAATGATGTTTTGTTTTATTAAGTATGCTTAACTCGGTAAAAATATTAGTTTTACTCGGTTTAGAAGCAATTTGATTTATTATTGAGGGTTGTTATATTCATATTATTCAGTTGGGCATTGTTATTTTTTTATAAATTGAATACGTGGTTGGGAAAACATATAATTTATGCTTAAGGGGCGCCCCAACAGTATTACTTGGTGCTACTTTAAATAAACTATTTTATTTAAGAAGCTGGACGAACGCAAAATATATAAAACGCGGTACAAATGATGTTTTGTTTTATTAAGTATGCTTAACTCGGTAAAATATTAGTTTTACTCGGTTTAGAAGCAATTTGATTTATTATTGAGGGTTGTTATATTCATATTATTCAGTTGGGCATTGTTATTTTTAAATTGAATACGTGGTTGGGAAAACAATATAATTTATGCTTAAGGGGCGCCCCAACAGTATTACTTGGTGCTACTTTAAATAAACTATTTTATTTAAGAAGCTGGACGAACGCAAAATATATATTTAAAACGCGGTACAAATGATGTTTTGTTTTATTAAGTATGCTTAACTCGGTAAAATATTTAGTTTTACTCGGTTTAGAAGCAATTTGATTTATTATTGAGGGTTGTTATTCATATATTCAGTTGGGCATTGTTATTTTTATAAATTGAATACGTGGTTGGGAAAACAATATAATTTATGCTTAAGGGGCGCCCCAACAGTATTACTTGGTGCTACTTTAAATAAACTATTTTATTTAAGAAGCTGGACGAACGCAAAATATATTTAAAACGCGGTACAATGATGTTTTGTTTTATTAAGTATGCTTAACTCGGTAAAATATTTAGTTTTACTCTTTAGAAGCAATTTGATTTATTATTGAGGGTTGTTATATTCATATTATTCATTGTTTATTTTATAAATTGAATACGTGGTTGGGAAAACGAAGCTGGACGAACGCAAAATATATATTTAAAACGCGTACAAATGATGTTTTGTTTTATTAAGTATGCTTAACTCGGTAAAATATTTAGTTTTACTCGGTTTAGAAGCAATTTGATTTATTATTGAGGGTTGTTATATTCATATTATTCAGTTGGGCATTGTTATTTTATAAATTGAATACGTGGTTGGGAAAACAATATAATTTATGCTTAAGGGGCGCCCCAACAGTATTACTTGGTGCTACTTTAAATAAACTATTTTATTTAAGAAGCTGGACGAACGCAAAATATATATTTAAAACGCGGTACAAATGATGTTTTGTTTTATTAAGTATGCTTAACTCGGTAAAATATTTAGTTTTACTCGGTTTAGAAGCAATTTGATTTATTATTGAGGGTTGTTATATTCATATTATTCAGTTGGGCATTGTTATTTTTATAAATTGAATACGTGGTTGGGAAAACAATATAATTTATGCTTAAGGGGCGCCCCAACAGTATTACTTGGTGCTACTTTAAATAAACTATTTTATTTAAGAAGCTGGACGAATATATATTTAAAACGCGGTACAAATGATGTTTTGTTTTATTAAGTATGCTTAACTCGGTAAAATATTTAGTTTTACTCGGTTTAGAAGCAATTTGATTTATTATTGAGGGTTGTTATATTCATATTATTCAGTTGGGCATTGTTATTTTTATAAATTGAATACGTGGTTGGGAAAACAATATAATTTATGCTTAAGGGGCGCCCCAACAGTATTACTTGGTGCTACTTTAAATAAACTATTTTATTTAAGAAGCTGGACGAACGCAAAATATATATTTAAAACGCGGTACAAATGATGTTTTGTTTTATTAAGTATGCTTAACTCGGTAAAATATTTAGTTTTACTCGGTTTAGAAGCAATTTGATTTATTATTGAGGGTTGTTATATTCATATTATTCAGTTGGGCATTGTTATTTTTATAAATTGAATACGTGGTTGGGAAAACAATATAATTTATGCTTAAGGGCGCCCCAACAGTATTACTTGGTGCTACTTTAAATAAACTATTTTATTTAAGAAGCTGGACGAACGCAAAATATATATTTAAAACGCGGTACAAATGATGTTTTGTTTTATTAAGTATGCTTAACTCGGTAAAATATTAGTTTTACTCGTTTAGAAGCAATTTGATTTATTATTGAGGGTTGTTATATTCATATTATTCAGTTGGGCATTGTTATTTTTATAAATTGAATACGTGGTTGGGAAAACAATATAATTTATGCTTAAGGGGCGCCCCAACAGTATTACTTGGTGCTACTTTAAATAAACTATTTTATTTAAGAAGCTGGACGAACGCAAAATATATATTTAAAACGCGGTACAAATGATGTTTTGTTTTATTAAGTATGCTTAACTCGGTAAAATATTTAGTTTTACTCGGTTTAGAAGCAATTTGATTTATTATTGAGGGTTGTTATATTCATATTATTCAGTTGGGCATTGTTATTTTTATAAATTGAATACGTGGTTGGGAAAACAATATAATTTATGCTTAAGGGGCGCCCCAACAGTATTACTTGGTGCTACTTTAAATAAACTATTTTATTTAAGAAGCTGGACGAACGCAAAATATATATTTAAAACGCGGTACAAATGATGTTTTGTTTTATTAAGTATGCTTAACTCGGTAAAATATTTAGTTTTACTCGGTTTAGAAGCAATTTGATTTATTATTGAGGGTTGTTATATTCATATTATTCAGTTGGGCATTGTTATTTTTATAAATTGAATACGTGGTTGGGAAAACAATATAATTTATGCTTAAGGGGCGCCCCAACAGTATTACTTGGTGCTACTTTAAATAAACTATTTTATTTAAGAAGCTGGACGAACGCAAAATATATATTTAAAACGCGGTACAAATGATGTTTTGTTTTATTAAGTATGCTTAACTCGGTAAAATATTTAGTTTTACTCGTTTAGAAGCAATTTGATTTATTATTGAGGGTTGTTATATTCATATTATTCAGTTGGGCATTGTTTATTTTATAAATTGAATACGTGGTTGGGAAAACAATATAATTTATGCTTAAGGGGCGCCCCAACAGTATTACTTGGTGCTACTTTAAATAAACTATTTTATTTAAGAAGCTGGACGAACGCAAAATATATATTTAAAACGCGGTACAAATGATGTTTGTTTTATTAAGTATGCTTAACTCGGTAAAATATTTAGTTTTACTCGGTTTAGAAGCAATTTGATTTATTATTGAGGGTTGTTATATTCATATTATTGTTGGGCATTGTTTATTTTTATAAATTGAATACGTGGTTATTTTTTAAGAAGCTGGACGAACGCAAAATATATATTTAAAACGCGGTACAAATGATGTTTTGTTTTATTAAGTATGCTTAACTCGGTAAAATATTTAGTTTTACTCGGTTTAGAAGCAATTTGATTTATTATTGAGGGTTGGAGACAATTGGTTGGGAAACAATATAATTTATGCTTAAGGGGCGCCCCAACAGTATTACTTGGTGCTACTTTAAATAAACTATTTTATTTAAGAAGCTGGACGAACGAAATATTTAAAACGCGGTACAAATGATGTTTTGTTTTATTAAGTATGCTTAACTCGGTAAAATATTTAGTTTTACTCGGTTTAGAAGCAATTTGATTTATTATTGAGGGTTGTTATATTCATATTATTCAGTTGGGCATTGTTTATTTTTATAAATTGAATACGTGGTTGGGAAAACAATATAATTTATGCTTAAGGGGCGCCCCAACAGTATTACTTGGTGCTACTTTAAATAAACTATTTTATTTAAGAAGCTGGACGAACGCAAATATATTTAAACGCGGTACAATGTGTTTGTTTTATTAAGTATGCTTAATCGGTAAATATTTAGTTTTACTCGTTTAGAAGCAATTTGATTTATTATTGGGTTGTTATATTCATATTATTCAGTTGGGCATTGTTATTTTTATAATTGAATACGTGGTTGGGAAACAATATAATTTATGTTAAGGGGCGCCCCAACAGTATTACTTGGTGCTACTTTAAATAAACTATTTTATTTAAGAAGCTGGCGAACGCAAAATATATATTTAAAACGCGGTACAAATGATGTTTTGTTTTTATTAAGTATGCTTAACTCGGTAAAATATTTAGTTTTACTCGGTTTAGAAGCAATTTGATTTATTATTGAGGGTTGTTATTATTATATTTTTATAAATTGAATACGTGGTTGGGAAAACAATATAATTTATGCTTAAGGGGCGCCCCAACAGTATTACTTGGTGCTACTTTAAATAAACTATTTTATTTAAGAAGCTGGACGAACGCAAAATATATATTTAAACGCGGTACAAATGATGTTTTGTTTTATTAAGTATGCTTAACTCGGTAAAATATTTAGTTTTACTCGGTTTAGAAGCAATTTGATTTATTATTGAGGGTTGTTATATTCATATTATTCAGTTGGGCATTGTTATTTTTATAAATTGAATACGTGGTTGGGAAAACAATATAATTTATGCTTAAGGGGCGCCCAACAGTATTACTTGGTGCTACTTTAAATAAACTATTTTATTTAAGAAGCTGGACGAACGCAAAATATATATTTAAAACGCGGTACAAATGATGTTTTGTTTTATTAAGTATGCTTAACTCGGTAAAATATTTAGTTTTACTCGGTTTAGAAGCAATTTGATTTATTATTGAGGGTTGTTATATTCATATTATTTGGGCATTGTTTATTTTTATAAATTGAATATTAAAACTATTTTATTTAAGAAGCTGGACGAACGCAAAATATATATTTAAAACGCGGTACAAATGATGTTTGTTTTATTAAGTATGCTTAACTCGGTAAAATATTTAGTTTTACTCGGTTTAGAAGCAATTTGATTTATTATTGAGGGTTGTTATATTCATATTATTCAGTTGGGCATTGTTATTTTATAAATTGAATACGTGGTTGGGAAAACAATATAATTTATGCTTAAGGGGCGCCCCAACAGTATTACTTGGTGCTACTTTAAATAAACTATTTTATTTAAGAAGCTGGACGAACGCAAAATATATATTTAAAACGCGGTACAAATGATGTTTTGTTTTATTAAGTATGCTTAACTCGGTAAAATATTTAGTTTTACTCGGTTTAGAAGCAATTTGATTTATTATTGAGGGTTGTTATATTCATATTATTCAGTTGGGCATTGTTATTTTAAATTGAATACGTGGTTGGGAAAACAATATAATTTATGCTTAAGGGGCGCCCCAACAGTATTACTTGGTGCTACTTTAAATAAACTATTTTATTTAAGAAGCTGGACGAACGCAAAATATATATTTAAAACGCCGGTACAAATGATGTTTTGTTTTATTAAGTATGCTTAACTCGGTAAAATATTAGTTTTACTCGGTTTAGAAGCAATTTGATTTATTATTGAGGGTTGTTATATTCATATTATTCAGTTGGCATTGTTTATTTTTATAAATTGAATACGTGGTTGGGAAAACAATATAATTTATGCTTAAGGGGCGCCCCAACAGTATTACTTGGTGCTACTTTAAATAAACTATTTTATTTAAGAAGCTGGACGAACGCAAAATATATATTTAAAACGCGGTACAAATGATGTTTTGTTTTATTAAGTATGCTTAACTCGGTAAATATTAGTTTTACTCGGTTTAGAAGCAATTTGATTTATTATTGAGGGTTGTTATATTCATATTATTCAGTTGGGCATTGTTTATTTTTATAAATTGAATACGTGGTTGGGAAAACAATATAATTTATGCTTAAGGGGCGCCCAACAGTATTACTTGGTGCTACTTTAAATAAACTATTTTATTTAAGAAGCTGGACGAACGCAAAATATATATTTAAAACGCGGTACAAATGATGTTTTGTTTTATTAAGTATGCTTAACTCGGTAAAATATTTAGTTTTACTCGGTTTAGAAGCAATTTGATTTATTATTGAGGGTTGTTATATTCATATTATTCAGTTGGGCATTGTTTATTTTTATAAATTGAATACGTGGTTGGGAAAACAATATAATTTATGCTTAAGGGGCGCCCCAACAGTATTACTTGGTGCTACTTTAAATAAACTATTTTATTTAAGAAGCTGGACGAACGCAAAATATATATTTAAAACGCGGTACAAATGATGTTTTGTTTTATTAAGTATGCTTAACTCGGTAAAATATTTAGTTTTACTCGGTTTAGAAGCAATTTGATTTATTATTGAGGGTTGTTATATTCATATTATTCAGTTGGGCATTGTTTATTTTTATAAATTGAATACGTGGTTGGGAAAACAATATAATTTATGCTTAAGGGGCGCCCCAACAGTATTACTTGGTGCTACTTTAAATAAACTATTTTATTTAAGAAGCTGGACGAACGCAAAATATATATTTAAAACGCGGTACAAATGATGTTTTGTTTTATTAAGTATGCTTAACTCGGTAAAATATTTAGTTTTACTCGGTTTAGAAGCAATTTGATTTATTATTGAGGGTTGTTATATTCATATTATTCAGTTGGGCATTGTTTATTTTTATAAATTGAATACGTGGTTGGGAAACAATATAATTTATGCTTAAGGGGCGCCCCAACAGTATTACTTGGTGCTACTTTAAATAAACTATTTTATTTAAGAAGCTGGACGAACGCAAAATATATATTTAAAACGCGGTACAAATGATGTTTTGTTTTATTAAGTATGCTTAACTCGGTAAAATATTTAGTTTTACTCGGTTTAGAAGCAATTTGATTTATTATTGAGGGTTGTTATATTCATATTATTCAGTTGGGCATTGTTTATTTTTATAAATTGAATACGTGGTTGGGAAAACAATATAATTTATGCTTAAGGGGCGCCCCAACAGTATTACTTGGTGCTACTTTAAATAAACTATTTTATTTAAGAAGCTGGACGAACGCAAAATATATATTTAAAACGCGGTACAAATGATGTTTTGTTTTATTAAGTATGCTTAACTCGGTAAAATATTAGTTTTACTCGGTTTAGAAGCAATTTGATTTATTATTGAGGGTTGTTATATTCATATTATTCAGTTGGGCATTGTTTATTTTTATAAATTGATACGTGGTTGGGAAAACAATATAATTTATGCTTAAGGGGCGCCCCAACAGTATTACTTGGTGCTACTTTAAATAAACTATTTTATTTAAGAAGCTGGACGAACGCAAAATATATATTTAAAACGCGGTACAAATGATGTTTTGTTTTATTAAGTATGCTTAACTCGGTAAAATATTTAGTTTTACTCGGTTTAGAAGCAATTTGATTTATTATTGAGGGTTGTTATATTCATATTATTCAGTTGGGCATTGTTTATTTTTATAAATTGAATACGTGGTTGGGAAAACAATATAATTTATGCTTAAGGGGCGCCCCAACAGTATTACTTGGTGCTACTTTAAATAAACTATTTTATTTAAGAAGCTGGACGAACGCAAAATATATATTTAAAACGCGGTACAAATGATGTTTTGTTTTATTAAGTATGCTTAACTCGGTAAAATATTAGTTTTACTCTGGTTTAGAAGCAATTTGATTTATTATTGAGGGTTGTTATATTCATATTATTCAGTTGGGCATTGTTTATTTTTATAAATTGAATACGTGGTTGGGAAAACAATATAATTTATGCTTAAGGGGCGCCCCAACAGTATTACTTGGTGCTACTTTAAATAAACTATTTTATTTAAGAAGCTGGACGAACGCAAAATATATATTTAAAACGCGGTACAAATGATGTTTTGTTTTATTAAGTATGCTTAACTCGGTAAAATATTTAGTTTTACTCGGTTTAGAAGCAATTTGATTTATTATTGAGGGTTGTTATATTCATATTATTCAGTTGGGCATTGTTTATTTTTATAAATTGAATACGTGGTTGGGAAAACAATATAATTTATGCTTAAGGGGCGCCCCAACAGTATTACTTGGTGCTACTTTAAATAAACTATTTTATTTAAGAAGCTGGACGAACGCAAAATATATATTTAAAACGCGGTACAAATGATGTTTTGTTTTATTAAGTATGCTTAACTCGGTAAATATTTAGTTTTACTCGGTTTAGAAGCAATTTGATTTATTATTGAGGGTTGTTATATTCATATTATTCAGTTGGGCATTGTTTATTTTTATAAATTGAATACGTGGTTGGGAAAACAATATAATTTATGCTTAAGGGGCGCCCCAACAGTATTACTTGGTGCTACTTTAAATAAACTATTTTATTTAAGAAGCTGGACGAACGCAAAATATATATTTAAAACGCGGTACAAATGATGTTTTGTTTTATTAAGTATGCTTAACTCGGTAAAATATTTAGTTTTACTCGGTTTAGAAGCAATTTGATTTATTATTGAGGGTTGTTATATTCATATTATTCAGTTGGGCATTGTTTATTTTTATAAATTGAATACGTGGTTGGGAAAACAATATAATTTATGCTTAAGGGGCGCCCCAACAGTATTACTTGGTGCTACTTTAAATAAACTATTTTATTTAAGAAGCTGGACGAACGCAAAATATATATTTAAAACGCGGTACAAATGATGTTTTGTTTTATTAAGTATGCTTAACTCGGTAAAATATTTAGTTTTACTCGTTTAGAAGCAATTTGATTTATTATTGAGGGTTGTTATATTCATATTATTCAGTTGGGCATTGTTTATTTTTATAAATTGATACGTGGTTGGGAAAACAATATAATTTATGCTTAAGGGGCGCCCCAACAGTATTACTTGGTGCTACTTTAAATAAACTATTTTATTTAAGAAGCTGGACGAACGCAAATATATATTTAAAACGCGGTACAAATGATGTTTTGTTTTATTAAGTATGCTTAACTCGGTAAAATATTTAGTTTTACTCGGTTTAGAAGCAATTTGATTTATTATTGAGGGTTGTTATATTCATATTATTCAGTTGGGCATTGTTTATTTTATAAATTGAATACGTGGTTGGGAAAACAATATAATTTATGCTTAAGGGGCGCCCCAACAGTATTACTTGGTGCTACTTTAAATAAACTATTTTATTTAAGAAGCTGGACGAACGCAAAATATATATTTAAAACGCGGTACAAATGATGTTTTGTTTTATTAAGTATGCTTAACTCGGTAAAATATTTAGTTTTACTCGGTTTAGAAGCAATTTGATTTATTATTGAGGGTTGTTATATTCATATTATTCAGTTGGGCATTGTTTATTTTTATAAATTGAATACGTGGTTGGGAAAACAATATAATTTATGCTTAAGGGGCGCCCCAACAGTATTACTTGGTGCTACTTTAAATAAACTATTTTATTTAAGAAGCTGGACGAACGCAAAATATATATTTAAAACGCGGTACAAATGATGTTTTGTTTTATTAAGTATGCTTAACTCGGTAAAATATTTAGTTTTACTCGGTTTAGAAGCAATTTGATTTATTATTGAGGGTTGTTATATTCATATTATTCAGTTGGGCATTGTTTATTTTTATAAATTGAATACGTGGTTGGGAAAACAATATAATTTATGCTTAAGGGGCGCCCCAACAGTATTACTTGGTGCTACTTTAAATAAACTATTTTATTTAAGAAGCTGGACGAACGCAAAATATATATTTAAAACGCGGTACAAATGATGTTTTGTTTTATTAAGTATGCTTAACTCGGTAAAATATTTAGTTTTACTCGGTTTAGAAGCAATTTGATTTATTATTGAGGGTTGTTATATTCATATTATTCAGTTGGGCATTGTTTATTTTTATAAATTGAATACGTGGTTGGGAAAACAATATAATTTATGCTTAAGGGGCGCCCCAACAGTATTACTTGGTGCTACTTTAAATAAACTATTTTATTTAAGAAGCTGGACGAACGCAAAATATATATTTAAAACGCGGTACAAATGATGTTTTGTTTTATTAAGTATGCTTAACTCGGTAAAATATTTAGTTTTACTCGGTTTAGAAGCAATTTGATTTATTATTGAGGGTTGTTATATTCATATTATTCAGTTGGGCATTGTTTATTTTTATAAATTGAATACGTGGTTGGGAAAACAATATAATTTATGCTTAAGGGGCGCCCCAACAGTATTACTTGGTGCTACTTTAAATAAACTATTTTATTTAAGAAGCTGGACGAACGCAAAATATATATTTAAAACGCGGTACAAATGATGTTTTGTTTTATTAAGTATGCTTAACTCGGTAAAATATTTAGTTTTACTCGGTTTAGAAGCAATTTGATTTATTATTGAGGGTTGTTATATTCATATTATTCAGTTGGGCATTGTTTATTTTTATAAATTGAATACGTGGTTGGGAAAACAATATAATTTATGCTTAAGGGGCGCCCCAACAGTATTACTTGGTGCTACTTTAAATAAACTATTTTATTTAAGAAGCTGGACGAACGCAAAATATATATTTAAAACGCGGTACAAATGATGTTTTGTTTTATTAAGTATGCTTAACTCGGTAAAATATTTAGTTTTACTCGGTTTAGAAGCAATTTGATTTATTATTGAGGGTTGTTATATTCATATTATTCAGTTGGGCATTGTTATTTTTATAAATTGAATACGTGGTTGGGAAAACAATATAATTTATGCTTAAGGGGCGCCCCAACAGTATTACTTGGTGCTACTTTAAATAAACTATTTTATTTAAGAAGCTGGACGAACGCAAAATATATATTTAAAACGCGGTACAAATGATGTTTTGTTTTATTAAGTATGCTTAACTCGGTAAAATATTTAGTTTTACTCGGTTTAGAAGCAATTTGATTTATTATTGAGGGTTGTTATATTCATATTATTCAGTTGGGCATTGTTTATTTTTATAAATTGAATACGTGGTTGGGAAAACAATATAATTTATGCTTAAGGGGCGCCCCAACAGTATTACTTGGTGCTACTTTAAATAAACTATTTTATTTAAGAAGCTGGACGAACGCAAAATATATATTTAAAACGCGGTACAAATGATGTTTTGTTTTATTAAGTATGCTTAACTCGGTAAAATATTTAGTTTTACTCGGTTTAGAAGCAATTTGATTTATTATTGAGGGTTGTTATATTCATATTATTCAGTTGGGCATTGTTTATTTTTATAAATTGAATACGTGGTTGGGAAAACAATATAATTTATGCTTAAGGGGCGCCCCAACAGTATTACTTGGTGCTACTTTAAATAAACTATTTTATTTAAGAAGCTGGACGAACGCAAAATATATATTTAAAACGCGGTACAAATGATGTTTTGTTTTATTAAGTATGCTTAACTCGGTAAAATATTTAGTTTTACTCGGTTTAGAAGCAATTTGATTTATTATTGAGGGTTGTTATATTCATATTATTCAGTTGGGCATTGTTTATTTTTATAAATTGAATACGTGGTTGGGAAAACAATATAATTTATGCTTAAGGGGCGCCCCAACAGTATTACTTGGTGCTACTTTAAATAAACTATTTTATTTAAGAAGCTGGACGAACGCAAAATATATATTTAAAACGCGGTACAAATGATGTTTTGTTTTATTAAGTATGCTTAACTCGGTAAAATATTTAGTTTTACTCGTTTAGAAGCAATTTGATTTATTATTGAGGGTTGTTATATTCATATTATTCAGTTGGGCATTGTTTATTTTTATAAATTGAATACGTGGTTGGGAAAACAATATAATTTATGCTTAAGGGGCGCCCCAACAGTATTACTTGGTGCTACTTTAAATAAACTATTTTATTTAAGAAGCTGGACGAACGCAAAATATATATTTAAAACGCGGTACAAATGATGTTTTGTTTTATTAAGTATGCTTAACTCGGTAAAATATTTAGTTTTACTCGGTTTAGAAGCAATTTGATTTATTATTGAGGGTTGTTATATTCATATTATTCAGTTGGGCATTGTTTATTTTTATAAATTGAATACGTGGTTGGGAAAACAATATAATTTATGCTTAAGGGGCGCCCCAACAGTATTACTTGGTGCTACTTTAAATAAACTATTTTATTTAAGAAGCTGGACGAACGCAAAATATATATTTAAAACGCGGTACAAATGATGTTTTGTTTTATTAAGTATGCTTAACTCGGTAAAATATTTAGTTTTACTCGGTTTAGAAGCAATTTGATTTATTATTGAGGGTTGTTATATTCATATTATTCAGTTGGGCATTGTTTATTTTTATAAATTGAATACGTGGTTGGGAAAACAATATAATTTATGCTTAAGGGGCGCCCCAACAGTATTACTTGGTGCTACTTTAAATAAACTATTTTATTTAAGAAGCTGGACGAACGCAAAATATATATTTAAAACGCGGTACAAATGATGTTTTGTTTTATTAAGTATGCTTAACTCGGTAAAATATTTAGTTTTACTCGGTTTAGAAGCAATTTGATTTATTATTGAGGGTTGTTATATTCATATTATTCAGTTGGGCATTGTTTATTTTTATAAATTGAATACGTGGTTGGGAAAACAATATAATTTATGCTTAAGGGGCGCCCCAACAGTATTACTTGGTGCTACTTTAAATAAACTATTTTATTTAAGAAGCTGGACGAACGCAAAATATATATTTAAAACGCGGTACAAATGATGTTTTGTTTTATTAAGTATGCTTAACTCGGTAAAATATTTAGTTTTACTCGGTTTAGAAGCAATTTGATTTATTATTGAGGGTTGTTATATTCATATTATTCAGTTGGGCATTGTTTATTTTTATAAATTGAATACGTGGTTGGGAAAACAATATAATTTATGCTTAAGGGGCGCCCCAACAGTATTACTTGGTGCTACTTTAAATAAACTATTTTATTTAAGAAGCTGGACGAACGCAAAATATATATTTAAAACGCGGTACAAATGATGTTTTGTTTTATTAAGTATGCTTAACTCGGTAAAATATTTAGTTTTACTCGGTTTAGAAGCAATTTGATTTATTATTGAGGGTTGTTATATTCATATTATTCAGTTGGGCATTGTTTATTTTTATAAATTGAATACGTGGTTGGGAAAACAATATAATTTATGCTTAAGGGGCGCCCCAACAGTATTACTTGGTGCTACTTTAAATAAACTATTTTATTTAAGAAGCTGGACGAACGCAAAATATATATTTAAAACGCGGTACAAATGATGTTTTGTTTTATTAAGTATGCTTAACTCGGTAAAATATTTAGTTTTACTCGGTTTAGAAGCAATTTGATTTATTATTGAGGGTTGTTATATTCATATTATTCAGTTGGGCATTGTTTATTTTTATAAATTGAATACGTGGTTGGGAAAACAATATAATTTATGCTTAAGGGGCGCCCCAACAGTATTACTTGGTGCTACTTTAAATAAACTATTTTATTTAAGAAGCTGGACGAACGCAAAATATATATTTAAAACGCGGTACAAATGATGTTTTGTTTTATTAAGTATGCTTAACTCGGTAAAATATTTAGTTTTACTCGGTTTAGAAG
Source organism: Drosophila serrata (assembly GCF_002093755.2). Lineage (NCBI taxonomy): Eukaryota > Metazoa > Arthropoda > Insecta > Diptera > Drosophilidae > Drosophila > Drosophila serrata. The sequence continues at coordinate 20,175 of NW_018366899.1, forward strand.
CAATTTGATTTATTATTGAGGGTTGTTATATTCATATTATTCAGTTGGGCATTGTTTATTTTTATAAATTGAATACGTGGTTGGGAAAACAATATAATTTATGCTTAAGGGGCGCCCCAACAGTATTACTTGGTGCTACTTTAAATAAACTATTTTATTTAAGAAGCTGGACGAACGCAAAATATATATTTAAAACGCGGTACAAATGATGTTTTGTTTTATTAAGTATGCTTAACTCGGTAAAATATTTAGTTTTACTCGGTTTAGAAGCAATTTGATTTATTATTGAGGGTTGTTATATTCATATTATTCAGTTGGGCATTGTTTATTTTTATAAATTGAATACGTGGTTGGGAAAACAATATAATTTATGCTTAAGGGGCGCCCCAACAGTATTACTTGGTGCTACTTTAAATAAACTATTTTATTTAAGAAGCTGGACGAACGCAAAATATATATTTAAAACGCGGTACAAATGATGTTTTGTTTTATTAAGTATGCTTAACTCGGTAAAATATTTAGTTTTACTCGGTTTAGAAGCAATTTGATTTATTATTGAGGGTTGTTATATTCATATTATTCAGTTGGGCATTGTTTATTTTTATAAATTGAATACGTGGTTGGGAAAACAATATAATTTATGCTTAAGGGGCGCCCCAACAGTATTACTTGGTGCTACTTTAAATAAACTATTTTATTTAAGAAGCTGGACGAACGCAAAATATATATTTAAAACGCGGTACAAATGATGTTTTGTTTTATTAAGTATGCTTAACTCGGTAAAATATTTAGTTTTACTCGGTTTAGAAGCAATTTGATTTATTATTGAGGGTTGTTATATTCATATTATTCAGTTGGGCATTGTTTATTTTTATAAATTGAATACGTGGTTGGGAAAACAATATAATTTATGCTTAAGGGGCGCCCCAACAGTATTACTTGGTGCTACTTTAAATAAACTATTTTATTTAAGAAGCTGGACGAACGCAAAATATATATTTAAAACGCGGTACAAATGATGTTTTGTTTTATTAAGTATGCTTAACTCGGTAAAATATTTAGTTTTACTCGGTTTAGAAGCAATTTGATTTATTATTGAGGGTTGTTATATTCATATTATTCAGTTGGGCATTGTTTATTTTTATAAATTGAATACGTGGTTGGGAAAACAATATAATTTATGCTTAAGGGGCGCCCCAACAGTATTACTTGGTGCTACTTTAAATAAACTATTTTATTTAAGAAGCTGGACGAACGCAAAATATATATTTAAAACGCGGTACAAATGATGTTTTGTTTTATTAAGTATGCTTAACTCGGTAAAATATTTAGTTTTACTCGGTTTAGAAGCAATTTGATTTATTATTGAGGGTTGTTATATTCATATTATTCAGTTGGGCATTGTTTATTTTTATAAATTGAATACGTGGTTGGGAAAACAATATAATTTATGCTTAAGGGGCGCCCCAACAGTATTACTTGGTGCTACTTTAAATAAACTATTTTATTTAAGAAGCTGGACGAACGCAAAATATATATTTAAAACGCGGTACAAATGATGTTTTGTTTTATTAAGTATGCTTAACTCGGTAAAATATTTAGTTTTACTCGGTTTAGAAGCAATTTGATTTATTATTGAGGGTTGTTATATTCATATTATTCAGTTGGGCATTGTTTATTTTTATAAATTGAATACGTGGTTGGGAAAACAATATAATTTATGCTTAAGGGGCGCCCCAACAGTATTACTTGGTGCTACTTTAAATAAACTATTTTATTTAAGAAGCTGGACGAACGCAAAATATATATTTAAAACGCGGTACAAATGATGTTTTGTTTTATTAAGTATGCTTAACTCGGTAAAATATTTAGTTTTACTCGGTTTAGAAGCAATTTGATTTATTATTGAGGGTTGTTATATTCATATTATTCAGTTGGGCATTGTTATTTTTATAAATTGAATACGTGGTTGGGAAAACAATATAATTTATGCTTAAGGGGCGCCCCAACAGTATTACTTGGTGCTACTTTAAATAAACTATTTTATTTAAGAAGCTGGACGAACGCAAAATATATATTTAAAACGCGGTACAAATGATGTTTTGTTTTATTAAGTATGCTTAACTCGGTAAAATATTTAGTTTTACTCGGTTTAGAAGCAATTTGATTTATTATTGAGGGTTGTTATATTCATATTATTCAGTTGGGCATTGTTTATTTTTATAAATTGAATACGTGGTTGGGAAAACAATATAATTTATGCTTAAGGGGCGCCCCAACAGTATTACTTGGTGCTACTTTAAATAAACTATTTTATTTAAGAAGCTGGACGAACGCAAAATATATATTTAAAACGCGGTACAAATGATGTTTTGTTTTATTAAGTATGCTTAACTCGGTAAAATATTTAGTTTTACTCGGTTTAGAAGCAATTTGATTTATTATTGAGGGTTGTTATATTCATATTATTCAGTTGGGCATTGTTTATTTTTATAAATTGAATACGTGGTTGGGAAAACAATATAATTTATGCTTAAGGGGCGCCCCAACAGTATTACTTGGTGCTACTTTAAATAAACTATTTTATTTAAGAAGCTGGACGAACGCAAAATATATATTTAAAACGCGGTACAAATGATGTTTTGTTTTATTAAGTATGCTTAACTCGGTAAAATATTTAGTTTTACTCGGTTTAGAAGCAATTTGATTTATTATTGAGGGTTGTTATATTCATATTATTCAGTTGGGCATTGTTTATTTTTATAAATTGAATACGTGGTTGGGAAAACAATATAATTTATGCTTAAGGGGCGCCCCAACAGTATTACTTGGTGCTACTTTAAATAAACTATTTTATTTAAGAAGCTGGACGAACGCAAAATATATATTTAAAACGCGGTACAAATGATGTTTTGTTTTATTAAGTATGCTTAACTCGGTAAAATATTTAGTTTTACTCGGTTTAGAAGCAATTTGATTTATTATTGAGGGTTGTTATATTCATATTATTCAGTTGGGCATTGTTTATTTTTATAAATTGAATACGTGGTTGGGAAAACAATATAATTTATGCTTAAGGGGCGCCCCAACAGTATTACTTGGTGCTACTTTAAATAAACTATTTTATTTAAGAAGCTGGACGAACGCAAAATATATATTTAAAACGCGGTACAAATGATGTTTTGTTTTATTAAGTATGCTTAACTCGGTAAAATATTTAGTTTTACTCGGTTTAGAAGCAATTTGATTTATTATTGAGGGTTGTTATATTCATATTATTCAGTTGGGCATTGTTTATTTTTATAAATTGAATACGTGGTTGGGAAAACAATATAATTTATGCTTAAGGGGCGCCCCAACAGTATTACTTGGTGCTACTTTAAATAAACTATTTTATTTAAGAAGCTGGACGAACGCAAAATATATATTTAAAACGCGGTACAAATGATGTTTTGTTTTATTAAGTATGCTTAACTCGGTAAAATATTTAGTTTTACTCGGTTTAGAAGCAATTTGATTTATTATTGAGGGTTGTTATATTCATATTATTCAGTTGGGCATTGTTTATTTTTATAAATTGAATACGTGGTTGGGAAAACAATATAATTTATGCTTAAGGGGCGCCCCAACAGTATTACTTGGTGCTACTTTAAATAAACTATTTTATTTAAGAAGCTGGACGAACGCAAAATATATATTTAAAACGCGGTACAAATGATGTTTTGTTTTATTAAGTATGCTTAACTCGGTAAAATATTTAGTTTTACTCGGTTTAGAAGCAATTTGATTTATTATTGAGGGTTGTTATATTCATATTATTCAGTTGGGCATTGTTTATTTTTATAAATTGAATACGTGGTTGGGAAACAATATAATTTATGCTTAAGGGGCGCCCCAACAGTATTACTTGGTGCTACTTTAAATAAACTATTTTATTTAAGAAGCTGGACGAACGCAAAATATATATTTAAAACGCGGTACAAATGATGTTTTGTTTTATTAAGTATGCTTAACTCGGTAAAATATTTAGTTTTACTCGGTTTAGAAGCAATTTGATTTATTATTGAGGGTTGTTATATTCATATTATTCAGTTGGGCATTGTTTATTTTTATAAATTGAATACGTGGTTGGGAAAACAATATAATTTATGCTTAAGGGGCGCCCCAACAGTATTACTTGGTGCTACTTTAAATAAACTATTTTATTTAAGAAGCTGGACGAACGCAAAATATATATTTAAAACGCGGTACAAATGATGTTTTGTTTTATTAAGTATGCTTAACTCGGTAAAATATTTAGTTTTACTCGGTTTAGAAGCAATTTGATTTATTATTGAGGGTTGTTATATTCATATTATTCAGTTGGGCATTGTTTATTTTTATAAATTGAATACGTGGTTGGGAAAACAATATAATTTATGCTTAAGGGGCGCCCCAACAGTATTACTTGGTGCTACTTTAAATAAACTATTTTATTTAAGAAGCTGGACGAACGCAAAATATATATTTAAAACGCGGTACAAATGATGTTTTGTTTTATTAAGTATGCTTAACTCGGTAAAATATTTAGTTTTACTCGGTTTAGAAGCAATTTGATTTATTATTGAGGGTTGTTATATTCATATTATTCAGTTGGGCATTGTTTATTTTTATAAATTGAATACGTGGTTGGGAAAACAATATAATTTATGCTTAAGGGGCGCCCCAACAGTATTACTTGGTGCTACTTTAAATAAACTATTTTATTTAAGAAGCTGGACGAACGCAAAATATATATTTAAAACGCGGTACAAATGATGTTTTGTTTTATTAAGTATGCTTAACTCGGTAAAATATTTAGTTTTACTCGGTTTAGAAGCAATTTGATTTATTATTGAGGGTTGTTATATTCATATTATTCAGTTGGGCATTGTTATTTTTATAAATTGAATACGTGGTTGGGAAAACAATATAATTTATGCTTAAGGGGCGCCCCAACAGTATTACTTGGTGCTACTTTAAATAAACTATTTTATTTAAGAAGCTGGACGAACGCAAAATATATATTTAAAACGCGGTACAAATGATGTTTTGTTTTATTAAGTATGCTTAACTCGGTAAAATATTTAGTTTTACTCGTTTAGAAGCAATTTGATTTATTATTGAGGGTTGTTATATTCATATTATTCAGTTGGGCATTGTTTATTTTTATAAATTGAATACGTGGTTGGGAAAACAATATAATTTATGCTTAAGGGGCGCCCCAACAGTATTACTTGGTGCTACTTTAAATAAACTATTTTATTTAAGAAGCTGGACGAACGCAAAATATATATTTAAAACGCGGTACAAATGATGTTTTGTTTTATTAAGTATGCTTAACTCGGTAAAATATTTAGTTTTACTCGGTTTAGAAGCAATTTGATTTATTATTGAGGGTTGTTATATTCATATTATTCAGTTGGGCATTGTTATTTTTATAAATTGAATACGTGGTTGGGAAAACAATATAATTTATGCTTAAGGGGCGCCCCAACAGTATTACTTGGTGCTACTTTAAATAAACTATTTTATTTAAGAAGCTGGACGAACGCAAAATATATATTTAAAACGCGGTACAAATGATGTTTTGTTTTATTAAGTATGCTTAACTCGGTAAAATATTAGTTTTACTCGGTTTAGAAGCAATTTGATTTATTATTGAGGGTTGTTATATTCATATTATTCAGTTGGGCATTGTTTATTTTTATAAATTGAATACGTGGTTGGGAAAACAATATAATTTATGCTTAAGGGGCGCCCCAACAGTATTACTTGGTGCTACTTTAAATAAACTATTTTATTTAAGAAGCTGGACGAACGCAAAATATATATTTAAAACGCGGTACAAATGATGTTTTGTTTTATTAAGTATGCTTAACTCGGTAAAATATTTAGTTTTACTCGGTTTAGAAGCAATTTGATTTATTATTGAGGGTTGTTATATTCATATTATTCAGTTGGGCATTGTTTATTTTTATAAATTGAATACGTGGTTGGGAAAACAATATAATTTATGCTTAAGGGGCGCCCCAACAGTATTACTTGGTGCTACTTTAAATAAACTATTTTATTTAAGAAGCTGGACGAACGCAAAATATATATTTAAAACGCGGTACAAATGATGTTTTGTTTTATTAAGTATGCTTAACTCGGTAAAATATTTAGTTTTACTCGGTTTAGAAGCAATTTGATTTATTATTGAGGGTTGTTATATTCATATTATTCAGTTGGGCATTGTTTATTTTTATAAATTGAATACGTGGTTGGGAAAACAATATAATTTATGCTTAAGGGGCGCCCCAACAGTATTACTTGGTGCTACTTTAAATAAACTATTTTATTTAAGAAGCTGGACGAACGCAAAATATATATTTAAAACGCGGTACAAATGATGTTTTGTTTTATTAAGTATGCTTAACTCGGTAAAATATTTAGTTTTACTCGGTTTAGAAGCAATTTGATTTATTATTGAGGGTTGTTATATTCATATTATTCAGTTGGGCATTGTTATTTTTATAAATTGAATACGTGGTTGGGAAAACAATATAATTTATGCTTAAGGGGCGCCCCAACAGTATTACTTGGTGCTACTTTAAATAAACTATTTTATTTAAGAAGCTGGACGAACGCAAAATATATATTTAAAACGCGGTACAAATGATGTTTTGTTTTATTAAGTATGCTTAACTCGGTAAAATATTAGTTTTACTCGGTTTAGAAGCAATTTGATTTATTATTGAGGGTTGTTATATTCATATTATTCAGTTGGGCATTGTTATTTTTATAAATTGAATACGTGGTTGGGAAAACAATATAATTTATGCTTAAGGGGCGCCCCAACAGTATTACTTGGTGCTACTTTAAATAAACTATTTTATTTAAGAAGCTGGACGAACGCAAAATATATATTTAAAACGCGGTACAAATGATGTTTTGTTTTATTAAGTATGCTTAACTCGGTAAAATATTTAGTTTTACTCGGTTTAGAAGCAATTTGATTTATTATTGAGGGTTGTTATATTCATATTATTCAGTTGGGCATTGTTATTTTTATAAATTGAATACGTGGTTGGGAAAACAATATAATTTATGCTTAAGGGGCGCCCCAACAGTATTACTTGGTGCTACTTTAAATAAACTATTTTATTTAAGAAGCTGGACGAACGCAAAATATATATTTAAAACGCGGTACAAATGATGTTTTGTTTTATTAAGTATGCTTAACTCGGTAAAATATTTAGTTTTACTCGTTTAGAAGCAATTTGATTTATTATTGAGGGTTGTTATATTCATATTATTCAGTTGGGCATTGTTATTTTTATAAATTGAATACGTGGTTGGGAAAACAATATAATTTATGCTTAAGGGGCGCCCCAACAGTATTACTTGGTGCTACTTTAAATAAACTATTTTATTTAAGAAGCTGGACGAACGCAAAATATATATTTAAAACGCGGTACAAATGATGTTTTGTTTTATTAAGTATGCTTAACTCGGTAAAATATTTAGTTTTACTCGTTTAGAAGCAATTTGATTTATTATTGAGGGTTGTTATATTCATATTATTCAGTTGGGCATTGTTTATTTTTATAAATTGAATACGTGGTTGGGAAAACAATATAATTTATGCTTAAGGGGCGCCCCAACAGTATTACTTGGTGCTACTTTAAATAAACTATTTTATTTAAGAAGCTGGACGAACGCAAAATATATATTTAAAACGCGGTACAAATGATGTTTTGTTTTATTAAGTATGCTTAACTCGGTAAAATATTTAGTTTTACTCGGTTTAGAAGCAATTTGATTTATTATTGAGGGTTGTTATATTCATATTATTCAGTTGGGCATTGTTTATTTTTATAAATTGAATACGTGGTTGGGAAAACAATATAATTTATGCTTAAGGGGCGCCCCAACAGTATTACTTGGTGCTACTTTAAATAAACTATTTTATTTAAGAAGCTGGACGAACGCAAAATATATATTTAAAACGCGGTACAAATGATGTTTTGTTTTATTAAGTATGCTTAACTCGGTAAAATATTTAGTTTTACTCGGTTTAGAAGCAATTTGATTTATTATTGAGGGTTGTTATATTCATATTATTCAGTTGGGCATTGTTATTTTTATAAATTGAATACGTGGTTGGGAAAACAATATAATTTATGCTTAAGGGGCGCCCCAACAGTATTACTTGGTGCTACTTTAAATAAACTATTTTATTTAAGAAGCTGGACGAACGCAAAATATATATTTAAAACGCGGTACAAATGATGTTTTGTTTTATTAAGTATGCTTAACTCGGTAAAATATTTAGTTTTACTCGGTTTAGAAGCAATTTGATTTATTATTGAGGGTTGTTATATTCATATTATTCAGTTGGGCATTGTTTATTTTTATAAATTGAATACGTGGTTGGGAAAACAATATAATTTATGCTTAAGGGGCGCCCCAACAGTATTACTTGGTGCTACTTTAAATAAACTATTTTATTTAAGAAGCTGGACGAACGCAAAATATATATTTAAAACGCGGTACAAATGATGTTTTGTTTTATTAAGTATGCTTAACTCGGTAAAATATTTAGTTTTACTCGTTTAGAAGCAATTTGATTTATTATTGAGGGTTGTTATATTCATATTATTCAGTTGGGCATTGTTATTTTTATAAATTGAATACGTGGTTGGGAAAACAATATAATTTATGCTTAAGGGGCGCCCCAACAGTATTACTTGGTGCTACTTTAAATAAACTATTTTATTTAAGAAGCTGGACGAACGCAAAATATATATTTAAAACGCGGTACAAATGATGTTTTGTTTTATTAAGTATGCTTAACTCGGTAAAATATTTAGTTTTACTCGGTTTAGAAGCAATTTGATTTATTATTGAGGGTTGTTATATTCATATTATTCAGTTGGCATTGTTATTTTTATAAATTGAATACGTGGTTGGGAAAACAATATAATTTATGCTTAAGGGGCGCCCCAACAGTATTACTTGGTGCTACTTTAAATAAACTATTTTATTTAAGAAGCTGGACGAACGCAAAATATATATTTAAAACGCGGTACAAATGATGTTTTGTTTTATTAAGTATGCTTAACTCGGTAAAATATTTAGTTTTACTCGGTTTAGAAGCAATTTGATTTATTATTGAGGGTTGTTATATTCATATTATTCAGTTGGGCATTGTTATTTTTATAAATTGAATACGTGGTTGGGAAAACAATATAATTTATGCTTAAGGGGCGCCCCAACAGTATTACTTGGTGCTACTTTAAATAAACTATTTTATTTAAGAAGCTGGACGAACGCAAAATATATATTTAAAACGCGGTACAAATGATGTTTTGTTTTATTAAGTATGCTTAACTCGGTAAAATATTTAGTTTTACTCGGTTTAGAAGCAATTTGATTTATTATTGAGGGTTGTTATATTCATATTATTCAGTTGGGCATTGTTATTTTTATAAATTGAATACGTGGTTGGGAAAACAATATAATTTATGCTTAAGGGGCGCCCCAACAGTATTACTTGGTGCTACTTTAAATAAACTATTTTATTTAAGAAGCTGGACGAACGCAAAATATATATTTAAAACGCGGTACAAATGATGTTTTGTTTTATTAAGTATGCTTAACTCGGTAAAATATTTAGTTTTACTCGTTTAGAAGCAATTTGATTTATTATTGAGGGTTGTTATATTCATATTATTCAGTTGGGCATTGTTTATTTTTATAAATTGAATACGTGGTTGGGAAACAATATAATTTATGCTTAAGGGGCGCCCCAACAGTATTACTTGGTGCTACTTTAAATAAACTATTTTATTTAAGAAGCTGGACGAACGCAAAATATATATTTAAAACGCGGTACAAATGATGTTTTGTTTTATTAAGTATGCTTAACTCGGTAAAATATTTAGTTTTACTCGGTTTAGAAGCAATTTGATTTATTATTGAGGGTTGTTATATTCATATTATTCAGTTGGGCATTGTTATTTTTATAAATTGAATACGTGGTTGGGAAAACAATATAATTTATGCTTAAGGGGCGCCCCAACAGTATTACTTGGTGCTACTTTAAATAAACTATTTTATTTAAGAAGCTGGACGAACGCAAAATATATATTTAAAACGCGGTACAAATGATGTTTTGTTTTATTAAGTATGCTTAACTCGGTAAAATATTTAGTTTTACTCGGTTTAGAAGCAATTTGATTTATTATTGAGGGTTGTTATATTCATATTATTCAGTTGGGCATTGTTATTTTTATAAATTGAATACGTGGTTGGGAAAACAATATAATTTATGCTTAAGGGGCGCCCCAACAGTATTACTTGGTGCTACTTTAAATAAACTATTTTATTTAAGAAGCTGGACGAACGCAAAATATATATTTAAACGCGGTACAAATGATGTTTTGTTTTATTAAGTATGCTTAACTCGGTAAAATATTTAGTTTTACTCGGTTTAGAAGCAATTTGATTTATTATTGAGGGTTGTTATATTCATATTATTCAGTTGGGCATTGTTTATTTTTATAAATTGAATACGTGGTTGGGAAAACAATATAATTTATGCTTAAGGGGCGCCCCAACAGTATTACTTGGTGCTACTTTAAATAAACTATTTTATTTAAGAAGCTGGACGAACGCAAAATATATATTTAAAACGCGGTACAAATGATGTTTTGTTTTATTAAGTATGCTTAACTCGGTAAAATATTTAGTTTTACTCGGTTTAGAAGCAATTTGATTTATTATTGAGGGTTGTTATATTCATATTATTCAGTTGGGCATTGTTATTTTTATAAATTGAATACGTGGTTGGGAAAACAATATAATTTATGCTTAAGGGGCGCCCCAACAGTATTACTTGGTGCTACTTTAAATAAACTATTTTATTTAAGAAGCTGGACGAACGCAAATATATATTTAAAACGCGGTACAAATGATGTTTTGTTTTATTAAGTATGCTTAACTCGGTAAATATTTAGTTTTACTCGGTTTAGAAGCAATTTGATTTATTATTGAGGGTTGTTATATTCATATTATTCAGTTGGCATTGTTTATTTTTATAAATTGAATACGTGGTTGGGAAAACAATATAATTTATGCTTAAGGGGCGCCCCAACAGTATTACTTGGTGCTACTTTAAATAAACTATTTTATTTAAGAAGCTGGACGAACGCAAAATATATATTTAAAACGCGGTACAAATGATGTTTTGTTTTATTAAGTATGCTTAACTCGGTAAAATATTTAGTTTTACTCGGTTTAGAAGCAATTGATTTATTATTGAGGGTTGTTATATTCATATTATTCAGTTGGGCATTGTTTATTTTTATAAATTGAATACGTGGTTGGGAAAACAATATAATTTATGCTTAAGGGGCGCCCCAACAGTATTACTTGGTGCTACTTTAAATAAACTATTTTATTTAAGAAGCTGGACGAACGCAAAATATATATTTAAAACGCGGTACAAATGATGTTTTGTTTTATTAAGTATGCTTAACTCGGTAAAATATTAGTTTTACTCGGTTTAGAAGCAATTTGATTTATTATTAGGTTGTTATATTCATATTATTCAGTTGGGCATTGTATTTTTATAAATTGAATACGTGGTTGGGAAAACAATATAATTTATGCTTAAGGGCGCCCCAACAGTA
>NW_018366902.1:0-28468 GCF_002093755.2 Drosophila serrata
TCATCAACGTCCAAAAGATTGAATTGAATTCTTATTACTGTTGAAATTATAATAATTTTTTTTCACATTCATACATATATATACATATAGATAACTTTTGACAAAATGAAGACAATTCGAATGAATGAATTTGATTGATTATTTATTTATTATTTTAATTGAATTAAATTCGAACTATATATTTATATATGTACATAATTTCTTCTTATTATATTACATTCATACATATACAGATATATGAAAACTTAGACTCAAAATGAAAATGAAGATACTCAAAAATGAGAATAATTAGAAATTAACAGATTGAATTTTTAAAAGACACATAAATAAAGAATTAATTGAATTGAATATTATGTTAATGAACTTAAATTTGTAAAGAATAATTTTGAACTTATGAATTATCAACAAAAACAAAACTGTAAATATTATTTAAGATATCACAATGACTTAATTGGTTTTTTCTGGGGTTTCCCCAATCCATGCAGCGAATGCCGAATCATTATATTGTAACCTTCCCCAGATATGCACACACAACAAGTTGAGTAGATGAAATGTAATTTAAGTTGAATACTTGTAATTCAGTTTTTGAGGGGGCGTGTTGAATATACCTCGTCATATACGTCTGGTATATAAATATGTCCAAAAATTGCATATTAAATCTATAAAAGATTGGTCACGTGAAACTGGATTGGTTGTGTGCTTGTGAAATAAATATAAATAACTAGCTGTACCCTGCCACGTTTCTCTGTGGCATATTGTGGTTGCACGCATAAGAAATAAATCAAACAAAAATAAATAATTTTCAAATTCATTTAATTCTGTAATACTTGTGGGTATGCAATATTCTTCGTTTCTCAATTCTCCATGCAACATATAATTATCCGTGTGATAAACAATCTGCATCCAAATCTAGACCACACAACTCCATAGATTGACCTTGAGCTTTATTAATGGTCATTGCGAAGACCAAACGAATGGGAAACTGCAATCTCTTGAACTGAAACGGTTTATCAGTCGGGATCAGAGGAATCCTAGGAATGAGGACATCTTCACCTTTGAAAGGACCTGTTATGATCGTTGCTTCTACTACGTTGTTCATCAATTTCTTGACTTCGAGTCGCGTACCGTTGCAGAGTTTCGGCTGATTTATATTTCGGAGCATGATAATCGGCACACCTATTTTTAATTTCAATATGTGTGGTGGCATTCCAGGCAGATCAAGTGAGTTTAGAAATTCCGTAGGGTAATTAACTGCTTCCTCTGCCTCCACGACGGAGTCTATCGACTTATATGTAATTTCGTCAGTTTCTATGCTGGACTAAATTACATGATTAAGCTGGTCTACATCGTTGTTCTTGGCAGCGAGAATCGCTCGTCCACTGAGCCAATCGTGATTACAATAATTTATTCGGATATCGGGGAACACTTTTTGGATAAGTCCTTCCTTCGATGTAACTAAATTACAGAAATTCTCGGGCAATACTATTTTTCTCGACGTCTCATTGACTGGCAGCTTTCCGTTCCCCGTGTCCAGTAGCTGTCGTGAGAATACGTCGGCTGAGTCATCGTTCTGTAACTGGACACGCATATTCGTCTTCAACTGTAATGTACGTACATGTGGCCACAATATAGAATATTTTAGGCAAGCATTTATCTCGTCAGCTGGTGTCGATCGGGAAATCACTGGCAACGTTTGCCTAAAATCCCCTTTGAGCAATATTAACGCATTCCCAAATGGTTGGACAGCTCCCTGCAAATCCCGTAATGATCGATCGAGAGCCTCCAGCGATTTTTTGTGTGCCATTGTGCATTCATCGCAAACAATGAGTTTACATCTTTGCAATACTTTTCCCATGCCAGATGCTCTGGAAATGTTGCACGTAGGAGTCTCGAAGATTTGCACGTTCAACGACAACTTCAGCGCTGAATGAGCTGTCCTCCCACCAGAAAACAATGTCGCAGCGATTCCAGATGAAGCAAGAGCTAAAGCTATGTCCTTCTTAGCTCGAACCGTTGCTAGAATCAATATAATGAGGAATGTTTTCCCCGTTTCTCCTGGAGCATTCAAGCTTCAAATACCCTTGCCCTGTCGCGTTCATTATTTTGAGAGTGAATCAAATCGATTGCTGCAGAACGCGACTGCCTAACTCTCAATCGTTTTCTCTCAAGCCTATCTGCTCGTCTTTCTGCTGATTCCGCGTTGTGCATCTGCATTGGTTTCAGCCGCTCAGTCTCTCGGATCGAGGCCCGTTCTTCGTCAGTCATATTCGTAATCTTACGTCTTTTTGCTTCTGTATTGCGATTACGACGACCTAAACTCGACTTCTTGGGTGGCATAACTTCGTTTCTTACTGAACCTGAACATAAAAAATAAAATTTTAGTCTCCAATTTCTTCTTTCAATATGTTTTGAATGTTTGACAGGAAATGCTTTGATTCAGCTGGCTGCCTGTAGAGGGCGCAGCAGTAGGGGCACTGGGAAACGCGAAAAAAAGACTGATATATTCGCAACCGCAGATAAGCTATCAACATCAAAAGTAGACAATAACCGAGCTGGAACCTTAACGCATGTTGTGTCAAAATTTGGGCTTAAACGGTTCAGAACTTTTCAAGTCTATGATGGAAGTAGACACGAACAGAGCATTTTTATAAATATAGATATAAAATATAAACTGATTCAATAAGTGTTTTAACTAAATAATACCAAAAAAGGGCTCAGTCAACAACAATAGGTCATACAAACTGTTGATGGATTTAACATGGGCATGTCATGGGCTGTACCCTGCCACGTTTCTCTGTGGCATATTGTGGTTAAGAGGGCACTTCTGAATACATCAAGGTTATGGCAAAAGCATCTTCCTGGCATAAGGTGAAGAAGGCAGTCAGAGTTGTCGTAGGCGGATTCAGGACTCTTTCTTGCACATTTAGTTCTGTGTAATAGACACGTTGACCATTCTCCAAATTGACTGCCAAGTGAACTACAGCTGGATAGCGTTCATGAATTGGGAACGAAAAAATTCCCCATGCAGCCTCGTTGCTGCTTATGTATCTTCCAGCCTGGTATTGAGAGATTTCATCGACAACTCGTACTGATTGCTGTCACCATTTTCTGCCTGAACACCAAAAACTGCCATATAGCTGCCTTTATTTACGTACTTGCAGATATATTTAATCGATTTCACGGAATTGCAATATTCTACGTTGATGTGCGCTTTTTATGATTTTGACAATAGTGTTGAGTATGGAACCACCCAACGATTGTCTACCTCAATATCACCAATTCTCATGTTTAAAGTTGCCGAAGTCCCTCCATTTTCAGTTGACCGTCTCCTATACCGAGGATATCCATCGTCCCCTGTTACGGTGTTGGCTGTAAATGCTCGAGGAGATCGCTTGGAACACTTCCCGTCTACCATTTGTGGTGAACATGGGTTGAAGGTACCACAAGGGCCATGGATCATGTTCTTGATGACAACTGCATGTAAATCTGTATCAACCTCTGCCCGTGAAATCTCAGCGCATATCACATTGTCAATTTCGTCTGGAGTAATTTTATCATACAGCCAAATCAGTATGTGCGCATGCGGCAATCCTCTCTTCTGCCATTCTACTGAATACATCCAGCACCGCACAGATCCAAAAACTCCATGTTTCACAATTAAATCCATCAGTGACTTGAGCTTTTGTCTAAAAACACGGGCCTATCCCTATATGATTGTCCAGGAAATAACAGCTGTACTATCTCGTCCCAAGCTGGATTGCATGTGAAGGTGATAAATAAGTCTGGACGGCCGTAGCAACGAACATATGCCTTGGCATCTTGAGCATATTCATGCATGTGGCGTGGACTACCTATGTATGAGGATGGCAAAATCGTGAGCTTTCCAACGTTGGTTGTATTACGGTCATTCATCACAGCATCCCGCAAATGGATATATTCCTCGGACCGAAGTTTCTTCTGATTCAATCGGAGGAACAGCAAACGTTCTGTTTCAATTTTTGCATACATATCGACAATGTACTGATGAAAAAAAGGACGACATTTCAATATATGATTGCAATCGGTCCACCTAACCATTAACCTGTATGAGTAATAGTTCATCGCGCAGCCGCTCAGTCTCTCGGATGGAGGCCCGTTCTTTGTCAGTCATATTCGTAATCTTACGTCTTTTTGCTTCTGTATTGCGATTACGACGACCCAACCTCGACTTCTTTGGTGGCATGACTTCGTTTCTTACTGAACCTGAACAAAAAGATAAAATTTGTATCTCCAATTTCTTCTTTCAATATGTTTTGAAATGCTTTAATTCAGCTGGCTGCCTGTAGAGGGCGCAGCATTAGGGGCACGGGGAAACGCGAAAAAAGTGATATATTCCCAAATGCAGATAAGCTATCAACATCAAAAGTAGACAATAACCGAGCTGGAACCTCAACGCATGTTGTGTCAAAATTTGGGCTTAAACGGTTCAGAACTTTTCAAGTCTATAAAGGAAGTAGACACGAACAGAGCATTTTTATATATATAGATATAAAATATAAACTGAATCAATAAGTGTTTTTACTAAATAATACCAACAAAAGGCTCAGTCAACAACAATAGGTCATACAAACTGTTGATGTATTTAACATGGGCATGTCATGGGCTCTCTTGGGAAATATATTGTCAGAAAAAAAACTTAATTTAAAATAAGTAGTAATTATAGTTAGATAACTTAAATAATTTGTCTCCCAATGCAAGCGCTGGCCGCTTAGTATTGCTGTGACGTCATAAGTAAGTGAGCCGGCGCTTCGGCCCACTGGCTGTGGCCGACCGAACCCTATGAAAAAGACTCTGCGAACAGAAATTTTTACACGCATACAAACGTGTGAGCGCTTGTACACATATACACATATACACAGGAACGAGAGCACAGCGCAAAGAAACGCACCCCTGCTCATCCTTACACAGCCGTTCTGCCCCTGAAAAGTGAATTCTTGTTGTGCTCGGTTTCGAACGACTGCTTCGAACTCGAAAAAGCCGAAGGCACTCTGGGTTTTAGACATATCGTTCGGGTGCTCTGGGGTTCCAGGCTCAGCCGTTTTTGTGATAGTACTTTTTGGTACTGTTTGACTCCTCTATGTATTTTTGCTTAGTGCTTATACTAATAGTAATTGACACATTCTCGAAATCTAAGGCTGCAAAAGATGTTGTTAAAGCAATGGGAAAAATGATGATGGAAAAGAGTTTTTTAACGAACAATTTAAGTCTTTGATGAATCGACATCAAATAAATCATTGTTCAACATTTAATACCTTAAAAGCATCAATTGTTAAAAGATTCAACAGAACATTAAAAGAACTTACGTGGAAAGAGTTTTCTTACAACGGGTGCTATAAGTGGGTTGTTATCAACATAAAGTTAATTAACTTTTACAACAACAAAATACACAGGACTATAAAAATGGCTTCCTTCGATGTGAACGCTGAGAATGTGTAACAAATCTTGGGAACGGTATACAATCCCTGCAGTACCGCGTGTAATCAATAGCCACTGTCATCAACCCGTCATCAACGCGCCGACTGCAACTTCTATAGAGTCGACGCTCTGCCGGCTGCGACTTCTTTAAAGTCGACGCTCTGCCGGCTGCGACTTCTATAAAGTCAACGCTCTGCCGACTGCGACTTGTACGGAGCCTACACTCATAAAAATGTTAACCCGAAATCGCCCTAAAAAGTACACTTTTCGCCCGTAGATTTAGAAATTCGCCCTAAAAATGGCTCCAAAGGCGAGTCGCCCTAAATTTAAGAAAAATTTGCCCTAAAATCGGGAAAGAATTTTCCTCAATTCTAAGGCGATTTTTCTTAAATGTAGAAAAAATGTCTTTGTTTTTAGGGCGACTTGCCCTAAGTATGTGAAAAATTTTCTGTAATAAAAGGTACATTTCTCTTAAATTTAGAAAGATTTTTCTTAGTTTTAGGGTTATTTGACCACTAAAATGCGACTATCTTGAATTAAGAAAACTGGCCCGAGATATAAGAATCTATTTTCTTGATTTTGGGGTGAATTTTTAATTTTTAAAGGCCTTGAAAAAAACACAATTTTTTTGTTGCTGTTTTTTTATTTGTATTTTATTATAATAATATTTACATATGTACATATATTTATATAAAGATATTTACACTTAGCTATTTACATTAAGTACAGATATTAATATATAATCTTAAAATACAATTTTGGCTTAACAAATTTTTTAATTTTATACATATATATATGTATATATACAAATGAACATGTATGTATGTAACTGTATATTCCTCCAGTTTTTACGTCTTTGAATAAGGGGACCAAGTGTGCATGTGTGTGTGAATATGTGTGTCTTTGTGTGTGTGTGTGTGTGTGTGTGATGATGCAATCATGCACCAACACGTTTGTAGGTATATATGTATGTAAGTATATGCATGTACATATATATGTATATATGCATGTATATGTATGTACATGTTTGTTTTTTGCTAATTTTTACAAATTATATGGTTCATATTGAATTACTTACATTACGCCTGAGTTTTTTCAAGATTATAAAACTCAACGGCCACACCAACAAGCTCCGTTGGAATTTCCCCTCGAAGTTGGTCCCAAGTTGCACTAATTGTGAATTTCCGCTTTTCATCTTCTATTATGTTGAGATTATATATCTATGTATATAAATTCCTTTAAGTAAACAATAATAATTAATTTACCTTCAAAAATGTTGAGCAACATATCCCCGTTCAAATTTTTTTTAAATGTCTCCATCGCTGGACTTTTTACACGCAACTTCACTCTTTGATCTGTTTGCACGCACTGAAAACCCGAATCTAACCCTTTACACGAACAGAAAACCCGAAGCCCTCCCGAAGAATACCGAAAATATCTCCGTCTCTGTTATTCTCATGCATTCCCCTTTAAACTTACATCTGTATCCTGTAGTTCTAGGGCGAGTTCGACTTGGTTACACGAAAAATTGACCGTCAAAACTAAGGCGACTCGCCCGTATATTGAGAAAGACGCCAAACGAACAAAATCAGGAAAAATCGCCCTAAATTTTAGAAAAAAAGGTAAATTAACCCTAAAAAATTGTGTTTATGGCGGCTTGTCTTGATTTTATGGTGCTATTCCCTAAATGTATGAAAACCTTTTCTTAATTCTAGAAAATTTTTCTTAGTTTAAGGGCGATTATTTTTTAAGGCGATTTTTCTTAAATCTAGAAAAATATTTTTATGAGTGTACGCTCTTATGTTGCCATGGTGATTGTCTCTCTCACTGCCTCACTCACTCTTCAAAAAAGCAAGATGAGCCAAAAGCAAATAAGTTAAGTATTAAAATCGAAACAACTGTTTCGCACCCTAGAAATTTAGCATTTTTAGCAATTATAATGATAGTATTAGAAATAAATATTCATTAAATATAAAACGCAAATGAAAAACAAATTGCAGATCGAAAAAATAGTTTGAGTTGCAAAAACATTTTAAGTAACTTGTTGCCTAGTCGGATATATCCTTTATACCCTGTTTCCAATGGAAGCAGAACACTCGGACACAAGTTAGCCAAACGGGACTTTGTAAAACGAAACGAACAATAAGAGAAAAAACGGACTTGAGGATCGTTGTTCGTTTGTTGTTGGAGGCGCAGGCCAAATTTGAAGTTTTCATTAATTGAAATTATATATAAGGTGAGTTTTTATGTAAAGATTTAAGAAAAATTTACTTTCGTATCAATTCTGTCTTCTATTTTATGTACATCTTCCCCTCCTCCCACTTCGTGTCTGCATGCAGCTATTGTGATATATCGATGGTGCGAAGTGTAAGAAAAGGCTTCGAGACCATAAGAAGTTCTACTCAGCACTCTTAGGTAATTATGTATGTACAGTTTGTCAAGTAATTCTTTGCAAAACGAAAAATCCCTCACAATGTTGGGTTTAAACTGAAAATTTATTAACAAATACAAGAATTTTTAAAAATTTTCTTTTATAATATTATTAGGATAACTTTAATCTATAAATATAAAAAACAAAACTTAAATATTTTATCTTAAAACATAGTAAAAAATGGCAATAACAAAAACATTGCAATTCGTATGCTGTCAATTAATTCTTTGCAAAATGCAAACAGGAGTTGAAGAGGTTCCTAGAATTAAGCAACGCAAAGCAAATTCTGAGGAAAATTAACGCTTGCCACTTCTTAGTGGTCTTTACTTTTATATTCTTGAAAAATTTCGTTGGAAAAAGTTCGTGTTTGATCGAGTCCAGAATTTAAATCATACCCAGCAAACGAATTGACGATAATAACATAGAATTGGTTTACTTTAACCATTATAAAGGGTAATCGGCGTCGGAACATTCCGAAATTTTTGATATTTAGTTAGAACAATGTATAAAATAATTAAACGGTCTAAAAACCAAAATAGACTTGACCTGTACAATTCTACAGGCAGATTACCAAAAGCTCTCCAAACGCGACCATTATAAAATTTCGAAACAAATTGATAAAAACCCGCCAACAACCCTCAGAAAGTTGGCTTTGGACTTATAAAATTATTGCAGAAAAACAGGTTGCCATGAGACTGTGAGGAAAGTCCTGAATCTCCACAAATACTCCTCACACATTGCCAGGAAGAAACCAATGCTTTCAGCTATAAATATTGAAAGGCGGTTTAATTTCTCTATCGGCCACGTTAACCAGCCTTCTGAGTATGGGGATGAAGTTTTTTTTTGTGACGATACTAAAATAATGCTGCACACTCATGGCTGACCCAATAAAGTTTGGAGGAAACCAAACACATGTGTCCAGCCGAAAAATATCATACCAAAATTCAAATTTGGCAAGTTTTCTGTGATGATAAGGGGGTGCATATCATCCAAAGGAGTTGGTGAGCTGCGGATTTTTAATTATATAATGACGAAGGAGTTTTATTTGGACATCCTTAAAAAGAAATTGACCAGAAGCGCGGAGAAATTTGGTCTCCATGACGTAACTTGTCCAAAAAGAAATAAATATTAACTGCACCAGGAAAACGAACTCCAGCTCAAATCGCAGCTGTGCAGGACCTGGCTCCTGTTAATTGCAAAAAAGTCATTGACACTCCTGCGGAAAGCCCAGATATAAATATGAATACAAAATTTTTGGGATTTTTTGGAAAAGAAAGTGACTAAACGGACTCCAACAAATAAAAAGGGTTTAATTAAAGTAATACAGGAGAAATGGGAGAAAATTCCTGAATATTACGACTTGAAGGGGCTAATAATGCCAATGTCGCGACGCCTCCATGCTGTAATAGATGCAAATGGACTTCACATAAAATATTAACGCCGCAGCTATTATAGTTTTTAAGTTATCCTTGGTAAACTATAACGTCTTTGCAAATTGCAAAGAATTAATTGACAGCATACGAATTGCAATGTTTTTGTTTTTGTTATTTTTTACTATGTTTTAAGTTAAAATATTTAAGTTTTGTTTTTTATATTTATAGATTAAAGTTATCCTAATAATATTATAAAAGCAAATTTTAAAAATTCTTGTATTTGTCAATAAATTTTCAGCTTAAACCCAAAATTGTGAGGGATTTTTCGTTTTGCAAAGAATTACTTGACAAACTGTATGTATTTTTTTTTTAGGTTTTGATTTCGATTTATTTATTATATATATATATATATATATATATATATTTTCCTTTTTCAGATGCAATAAGTCAAGTTGATGCAACAGAGCCAGCTGCCAAACTGTTGACTAAACGCCTTCGTTGAGCAAAAAATTTGGACGCGCAACACAAAAAAAGGAAAAGGGATGATGGCGTTTTAGAATGCGGTCTGAGCGTTTACCAATACCTCAATATTATTATTATTACTGGCTGTACCCTGCCACGTTTCTCTGTGGCATATTGTGGTTGCACGCATAAGAAATAAGTCAAACAAAAAAGAATAATTTTCAAATTCATTTAATTCTGTAATACAAATATTTTAAATTTGGATACGTAATAAATGAACTGACCACTTCAAAGTTTGGTTTTGTTGTGAAATACATATTTGCTATGCGCGCAAGCTGCGCTATGCAAATGAACACCTGCTCAAAACTTCAATTTTATTTTTAGAAACCGTTAGATTTCCAAAAAATTTAGTTTTCCATGAAATTTTAGAACCAGCCAGCTTGGAAATTTTAGAAACGATTTACTTTTACTTTTCGTACATTTTTGTTGTTATGACTTTTTTTATTTTTGGCCTATGGGCGCAACCACTGGGATAAAGTGTTAACAAACCTCATATCACATGAGAAAGTAAACAATGAGTTATTATAATTCAATGAAGTTGTTGGGTGATTTTGGGTTCACCCAAGTGTTTATATGCAAACACAGCATAAACATCTTTATGGGCCGTGCCTGGTTCCTATTGGTGTCCGGTATGGTGAGTTATGCTTGTTTTGTTAGTGTCAGCACTTACAGTATAGTTTGATAAGTTTTAGTTTGAATTTGATTGTAATAAGCTGCGCACAGCGCAAAAATCTAACTCCATCAAAAACAGTTTTTAATTAATTGGTTACTTAGCCTTAAGGGCAAGTAGCAACGGAGAGAAGTTCTCCCAACGCATAACGCCGTTGTACTTGTGAAGGGTACTCTAGTAGCAAACGGAGAAGAAGATCTCCGCCAATCGCCCTAACAGAGCAGCCAGCCACGTTAACGATAACGTCACCTCCCCCTCTTCTCACGGACTGCGGCGAAGGACAACTTGGACATACACTTAAAACATAATTGGCTCCCAACTTTGATACCGAATCCACGACACAAAAACATGTAAGTGGGCTGACCAAATTTAATGCTGCTTCAATTACACACACTGGGAAAAAATAAATAGCAATCCTTAAAACTTATTTAACCAAACTTTTAACATAAATTAAAATGAAAAAAATAAAAATAAATAAAAAAAAAATAATAAAAGGAATAAAGAATAAAAACAAAGTAAATGTGACTCACAAATTAAGTGAATTAATATCAGCCACTTCAAAAATTTGATGGACACCAAGCACCCGATTATTATTATAAAAATTATAATATACAAAATTACTTTTGTCGAATTAAAACATCCAGCCCCCAGTAAATTGTGTTTTGTGTCAACCAGTTAGTAGCCTTATGGGTTTTCCGGGCCCATATAGGAAAACTAAACGCGGATTTAAAAATGATAGTGAAGAAGACTTAGTCCGAGATTCATGGACATCAACCAGCACGTGCACAGGCAGAAAAAAACACAGACACACATAGAGGCAATAATTCAGGCCGCATTAACTAATCAAGAACTGAGGCTTAGAGCCTAATTTGCGGGTCAGATCAGTGCCGTTCATCAACAGCTTCAGAGTTTGCTTATAGAAACGCCAGAAGTATAATCATACCAGAGGGTAGCGGTTGTACCGGGAGCCCCACAGTGCGATATACCATTACACATAGTAAAGTCAATTCCAGATTTTACTGGTTTACAGAATGAGCACGTGGCACGGAGGCAATCCGCCACCGATGTCTATGAATTATTCGAATCTTATCCGGGTAGTGAGCCGCATTACCAAGCCATTACTATTATAAGAAACAAAATAAAAGGACCAGCGTACGCGCTGATAATTCGTACAATCGTTGCTAATCGTACAACACAGTGCTTAATAT
This sequence comes from Drosophila serrata, assembly GCF_002093755.2. Lineage (NCBI taxonomy): Eukaryota > Metazoa > Arthropoda > Insecta > Diptera > Drosophilidae > Drosophila > Drosophila serrata. The sequence goes on from NW_018366902.1 coordinate 11,659, forward strand.
TTTGCAAAAATTGTTTTTTTTTTTGTTTTTACATAATTTTGATGATATCCGATATCCTTACGGTCATTTTAAACTTAAGCTTAAAAACATCTCATTATTTTTGGATATTACAGCCATAAAAAGTGAGCGCTGCCGGTATATCTTAGAGTACTTTCTTTATCTTCTTTTGCGTTTTTCTCAAAATAACATTTTTTAAAACGGTGTACATGATTTCTCAAAAACTGCTGGACAGATTCTCTTCAAATTTTTTACACAGCTTCTCTATAACGTTCTCTATGGCATGAGGTAGGATTTTTTCGATATTAATTTTTATAAATAAATAAAACAAAAACTTCGTATAAAAATATTACTTTTTAATAACTTTGTAAAATTAATTTTGTTTTAAATTTAATTTAATTTTCATGCGTTCAGGGTGGTCTAACCCTTTACAGCCATTTTAGCTAAATTAGATTGATTGTATGCAGATAAAACATGTTTGCGCCTATTACGGAAGGGACTTGAGTCGATCCGTTAGGGCGACCAAACCGTAATGCAGTACTACACTGAGGTTGAACGAAAATTGGCCCTCGTAACAAAGAAAGTTTTCATGACACATACGAGGAAAGAGCTTCGCTGCTTAATACAGAAGTTAGGGCTGACGCCCTACATGTATTCATTTCACGGTCTAAAAAATCACTAAGGGCTATTGTGTTTCCAGTACAGCCAAAAAAACTACTCGCTGCACTGGCATTAGCTAGAGAGGTTGAGGCCAGTATAGAACGAGGAATGTTCGCGGCCACATCTGCCAAGGCGGTTGAGCAAAGACCAAGGTGCCGCTTGCCCTTCATTGAGCGAAGGCTGTCGGGGAAAACTGCGAAAATGCTCATTGACATTGGAGCGGCAAAGAATTTTGTAAAGCCCCTAAAGGAGCTTAAGAACATAATGCTTGTCGACTCCCTATTCACCTTAAGTTGCATTCATGGCTCTACTTAAGTAAAAAAATTCTTAATGCACATATTCGGCATAAAGGCTCAATTTTTATACCCTTGCAGGGTATTATAATTTCAGTCAGAAGTTTGCAACGCAGTGAAGGAGGCACCTCCGACTATATAAAGTATATATATTCTTGATCAGGATCAACAGCCGAGTCGATCTAGCCATGTCCGTCTGTCCGTCTGTCCGTCTGTCCGTCTGTCCGTCTGTCCGTCTGTCCGTTTCTACGCAAACTAGTCTCTCAGTTTTGAAGCTATCTGAATGAAACTTTGCAGTTAGTCTTCTATATACTCTCACTCGTATATATGTCGGAACGGGCCGGATCGGACGACTATATCATATAGCTGTCATAGGAATGATCGGAAAAGTTTTACAAAAAAAATTATAAAATTTTTAGTTTTCAACAGAATTTGATCAAATTTGAGATATAGCCATTTCATATTATTCTACAATTTTGTGAAAAATTTTATGAAAATCGGACGGCTATATCATATAGCTCCCATAGGAACGATCGAGAAATTAATTCAATTAATAAGTATAACATTTTCAGTTTTCAACAGATTTTCATCAAATTTGAGATATAGCCGTTTCATATTATTCTACAATTTTGTGTAAAATTTTATGAAAATCGGACTAATATATCATATAGCTCCCATAGGAACGATCGAGAAATTTGAGAGGAATGAGAATGGCGGTGGCTGTTGTCGGAAGACTGACAATCGCGGTGGCGATAACATTTTTAGTTTTCAACAGAATTTAATCAAATTTGAAATATAGCCATTTCATATTATTCTAAAATTTTGTGTAAAATTTTATGAAAATCGGATTACTATATCATATAGCTCCCATAGGAACGATCGAGAAATTAATACAATTAAATTTATAACTTTTTTAGTTTTCAGCTGATTTTTATCAAATTTGAGGTATAGCCATTTTATATTAGTCTTAAATTTTGTGTCAAATTTCATGAAAATCGGACGACTATGTCATGTAGGTGCCATACAAACGATTGTTTGATGTAGAGGAAAAATGGAAATCTGTGAATGTAAAACTGCAAATATAATATGTATAGGTGAATGAAATGAAAGCAGGTATTACTTCATTGTTTTTAACACAAATATATATAATTTATATTGTATGGATTCCTATTCATAGAAGTTCTATCTGCAAGGGTATATAAACTTCGGCGTGCCGAAGTTAGCTTCCTTTCTTGTTTTACTTGATACCATTAACACGTTTGATGCCATAATAGGTTTCGACTTGCTAACGCAGGCCGGACCTGCATTACATCTACGTAACAGCGTAATCAGGTATGGAAAGTGTTTTCACACTTCTTTCATTTCTAAAATTCGTAAATACAATTCATCGAAGCCGAAAAGAGAATCAGCAGCAGCAGACGCTGTTAAAAAAATTTTGAGTTTGCTTTGCTGCAGCTTTCGCAAGCAACGGAAGTCAAAGCAGCAGCAACTGTTCGACTTCTGCAGGTCGCCGCAAGCCAAGTCAAAATTGACTTTGCTACTTATGCTGCTTTTTGCTTTTTGCTGCCTATGCTGATTGCTTCTCTCCTTGTATTGTAATAATTAAACAGTTTGACGTTTTTTTTATTTCTTTTTTTTTTACACAGAAACTAAAACATTAAATATTAAATTAAATTAAAAGAGCACTCAACAATAATATTCAAAATAGACTTTCAAAATCTTCGTCGTCGTGAAAAGAGATAAGTTGTCAATCGCTGAGTTCAGAAAGCTTTGATTCAATTTGACCAACAGTATGTTCTTTAGTTCCTTCTGACTTAATCGATTTCGGTTATCAGTAAGTTCAAATCTTACCGACGAAAATGCTCGTTCAATAGTCACCTGTTTGAAACATATGTATTTATAAAGGTGGGTTGCAGTGGTGAGGCCCAATACTAGAACATCCAATTAGAGCTGAGCTCCTTTTTGTTCCACTTCCTCTGTTTGTTCTTGGTTGTCCTGATCACTATCAGTACCAACCAAAGTCAGTAAGGAAACCTAGGATTGCCTTCAGCTTTCCTATGCTTCCCAGTGACTCCATCTGCCACCAAAGTGGCAATGTCTGAAGTGATTCAGCGCTGGGCAGAAGCAGAGCAGAGCGGTGTCTCTTGCTCTATAGTTTGCTTGCAGCTTCCACAGATTGGCAGTCCCATCTTCATTGCGTCTGATCCGATCGTCCAATGTAAGTGTGGTGACTGCCGTCATCCTGATGATATCAGTAGTATAAAAACGGGATTTTCGGGACCTTTGATGTCGGCAAAAGGGGTAATAAAAATGCAATTAATGGGTTAGCTGTCAAAACATTTAATTGCTTTGAGTAATAAAATGCAATTAATGAGGGTTAGCTGTCAACCTGTCAATGGATGGGTGTAATAAAGATGCAATTAATTAGGGTCAGTGTATGTAAAAGGACACTTGTGAACAAGTGTTCAAGCGCCCCAACAAGGATGTGGATACGAGTGCGAAAGGGAGGGGAGCGATCCCGAGCGATCCCGGAGCGCACGTGTACGTTCCCACGACCCTCACTGAAAGAAAGGGACGGGGGAGGCAATTGAAAAGGTCGCACCGCAGCGATCCTGGGCCGCATCGATCCCGTTCACGCACGTGGACGTTGACCCACAATCCTCACTTAAAAAAGGGACGGGGGTGGAATGGAAATGGAAATGCTAACGGAAAAATCCACGCTCTGCTCGATCCTCGAGCACACTTGGACGTTGACCCTCAATCCTCACTTAAAAAATGGATGGGGGTGGAATGGGAGAAGGGTACATGTTTGGATCGGAAAATTCCACGCCCACGCTCTGCTCGATCCTCGAGCGCACTTGGACGATCACCCACGATCCTGACTTAAGAAAGGGACGGGGGTGGAATGGGAGAAGGGTACATGTTTGGAACGGAAAATCCACGCTTGCTCGATCCTCGAGCGCACTTGGACGATCACCCACGACCATCACTTAAAAAAGGAACGGGGGTGGAATTGAAGAAGGGTACATGTTTGGAACGGAACAACCAAAGTACAACCATATGAATGACGCACACCACGAGCGTGGATTTTCCCTATGAGATAGTACATGCTTACACACACACCACCACCCCATCCTTTCACAAATTCGAGGAAGGATCACCCTCACCACCCTTTCTTTCATTGACCAAAAGATGTGCCCTTCTTTGATATGAAATTGTGACTTTTAAGTGAAAGAGTTATTCTGAAAAATAAATACTGAAACAAAAAAAAAAAAAAAAAAAAAAAAAAATACATCCCCAAACCCTTTTTTCCCAATAAAAAATGGATATATATTTATTTATATATTATAATTTTATTATCAAGATAAATATCAGAAGCGATGTTCTAAATCAACATACATTTTCATAATTTTTAATGATTTTTGAGAGCGAACACTAAAAAAATGACAGGCGCAAGTATCGAGACCATTGTTGACATTATCATTCGCCCAAGAGCAAGATGTGAAATGTTGTCCATGTATATTTGAAACCAGCGGTGTATCAGACATCCTCTGATGGAAATATTTTATCGAATCCTCCAGATATTGGTCGTGTTCGGGGAAAATTTATTCTTATACATTTTCATGAAATTATTTATTCTAATTACAAGTTGATGTATTGTAAAAGAGGTTGTGGGTTTGGTTTTGTTTTCCATGACATCATTTTTGATTGCTCCGTGGACGTCTACTCCCAATGATTATAAAAATTGAATGATCTTATCCTCTAAAAATTTTTAGACGATACGTTGAACTAATCCACTTAATGGTGTATATTCAACTAGTCGATCATGGATGAGAAGGCAATATACCTTTGTATTCATCTCACTCGCCACACTTAGCTCTGTGGAAATTTTTACATCAATCGGTCCTGATTTTACAGACTCATTCTGGTATGAGAGATCAACAACAACGACAGGAGCCTTCCTTATAAACTCGATGGGTGATAGAAGTGCCCGTGGTTCTCGATTGTAGTAGCTCTCTTGGAATTTTGTATACATGTCGTACAAGACGGCAAACCGATTCTCATTATATTTAATATTCAAATCCTCATAGGGATAGACTTCAGAATTTAGATATACTTTTGCATTTCTCAAATTGTTTGTAATTAGCTGTCCATTTAACGTAAATGCAATGACAGCAAAACGTGGGCGTTCCCTATTTGCAGCCAACTTTACATTCCAGATATGATGTGTTCCCTGTACCAATGTTGGATTAATATAACAATCCCAACTCCGGAATGCGAGTGGGAGAGTAGCTCCACTTTTCACTACATTAAACATTTTAATTTTAGCACTGTCACTTGGAACGATGTGGGGAATCTTCCAACATATGTTATGTATAGCAATATTGTGTGTTTTTCCATCAACTGTTTTAATATACATATCATCAGTGTTTTTTGTAAGCAAGAGAACGAGCTCATGTTTACAATTTAACACTACTTTCTTGTAGTCTTCAGCGAATCCCATCAACATTTTTAAAGGTACAGAAAAGCTGAAATGTCCTCCCGAAGGAATATTGTCTCCACCACTCCACCCGGCATTACGACAAAGAACTCCTTCCTGTTGGCCGACTGAGAGAAAGTTCTTAATAGTTGTTGTAATTCCAGTAAACCGTGTCCTATCCAATTCACACCCGTTTAACTCATATCTTATTTCATCTAGAAAATAGGCCATGCAATTATTTTTGAGCATCCCAGTAACTCCATTTGTCGAAGTCGTTCCTGTATTTGTGTCAATAATTTTGCTAAGTGTTCCCTCAAAGTGGAGAAAACTTTCACATGGAAGGACATACAAATCTTGGTTCTGTATTGTGATACGAACTTCATCATTTGGCTTGAAGTTTTGTTGATATGGATAATAAGTATGTAGTTCTTTTTTAACAATGCTTTCATCATTGACAGGTTTTTCTTGAACATAAAAAATCTCATTCATTTGAATTATTTATTTAATATTAAATCCCAATGATTTTAAAATCAATTTATTTTTTAATGTGAGAGTCGGCCGTTGATTTGAAGGACCTCGGGTTGATGATGATGATTTTGAAGATGATGATGCTTTCACTTCAACTGTAGGTTTAATAATGTTATCAAAGGAGCTATGTAACGTCTTTTTATTATAAATAATCATTCTGTTGATCGTAAGTGAAGACGAATTGATACAGTTTCTCCACGCAAATTAATTAATTCTCCGTTTTGATCAGTTATCCGTACTTCGAGTGTGCTTATTTCTCTGGTGTTGACAGGTAAATAAATCAAGTTGTGTGGTGTAATGTTCATTTTATATCCAGGCGGAACATTGATTCCAAATTCATGAAGCACATGATTTGGTTTATTCCCCACATATGATCCACTAACAATGTTACACTCCAATCTAACAGAATTTATTTTTAAAATATTTACAGGGTTATCCGAGACGTAAATTTCATTTTCATTTGGTCTTAATTTACGCTTATTAAATCCAAATAATCGTCCAATTGATCGTTCATGATTAAAATATACTGTCTCTTTTTTACTAACAACTTGAACTTGTAAAGTATTGGTGTTACATTCAATTGTTACACTATTGTGAAGTTCATATTCCTTGAGCTTATTAAAAATATATTTTATTATATCCTCAAACTCATATGAGCCTATAGGTATTTCTATGACTTTGTTTCCAATATGAAATAGATTATTCCCCTTATCTACATTCGGTATAGAATTGAATGTATAAAAGTCGATTAGAGCACATTCATAATTACGATTTAACTCAATTTGAGGAAAAAAATGTTCGCTTAGTACAGATGTGTTTCCATTTAAAGCAATTGTTAGCGATGTACTCATTATGAAGCTTAATTGTGAACTGTATGTTTTTTTATCAACTTCATTATACTTATATTATTATTTATTCGAGAATAATAAACTGATCGAATCCTTTTCTGTATCGTCCAGTTTTCATATCATCATCCTTAGAGATTAGAAGAAATCCAAATTTATCTTCCCAACACCTTCTTGATATATTCATGAATGAATTATAATCCATATCGCTGTTAACATGATCTCGATATATACGACGCATGTTTAAGTCATCCTGTTTAAACATTATAATAAAATTCGCATTGTCTCGAATTAAATGTTTCGGAATATGTGTATACGTTTGAGATAAATAGAATGAATCAATCTTCCTATGTCGTCCCATACAAAAATAATCTCGAATATTATCTTGTTTTTCGGATGCGACATCATCAAATATCATAATGGAATTGTTTTTTGCTTCTTCTGGTGACAAAACACTATCATTTGACGAAAATGTATAATATCCCATTCCTCGTATTGGTTTCACAAGATTTTCCAAATACTCAAATTTTGGTTGATATAAACTCTTTGAAAATATGTAAATATTTTCAAATTTTAAGCCATTTGGACTTTCGATAAGACTTATCATCACATTGGTTTTTCCACAATTGGATGGTCCAACAATTAAAGCTCTAATTGTGTTTGGTAACAATGAACTGTGTCGTGGATGAGTAATTTCACCATGCACACCACCTTCAATGTTTCTTACTGTGATACTTTTATTTTGTCTTAATAAACGCATGATTTGAAGATAAGTACTTCATTCGAGGACAATCATTCGTTAATTGAGGTTGATATAAAATGGGGAAATATTTTTATAATATAATCAGTCATAAATCAAATGTGAAACAGGGAACTGGTATCATAAATAATTTAATAAACACTTTACCCTTTGAGGCTCATATACCTGGGTACAATTACTGTGGACCTGGCACAAACCTTGAGAAACGATTACTTCGTGGTGACCGAGAAATCAATGGTATAGATGAGGCTTGTCGGGAACACGACATAGCATATTCAAATAGCAAGGACTTGAGTGAACGACATAAAGCAGATTCCATCTTAATTGATAGGGCTCGGGATCGTGTAAAAGCATTGAATAGCGGCATTAGTGAAAGAGCTGCAGCATATTTTGTGAGCAACGTGATGAAGCTAAAGAAAAATTTGGGATGGGAACAAAGCAGCAGAAAAAGAAAGTTGTAAAAAAACTCTTGCCTCAATCATCAGAAAGGCAACAATCGAATTGCGAAAGAATAAACCTCTTGACTTATTGAATGCAGTAAAAGTGGCTCGCTCTGCAGTATCTAACTCTATGGGGTGTAGGAAAAATGTTGTAATTCCACGGGTTATAGCAGTCCCTAAAATTGGTGGTTTTTTACCATTGGTACCTATTTTAACAGCCCTTAGCGCTGTGGGAAGTTTAGCATCAGGTAGCGCTGCAATTGTAAAGTCTATTAACAATGCAAAGATGGCAAAGGCACAACTTGAGGAAAACCAGGGACATAATAGAAAAATGGAATCGGTAGCGTTAGGCAAGGGATTGTATTTACATCCATACAAGAAAGGTTACGGTATATCATTTACAAAAATAATAATACCAACAAACAAAAACACAATCAAAAAAACTACTAAATGAGCTACCTAATAGAACGTTATCGAATTTTGATATATTGAAGTTTGCCTTTAAAAATATTCCTCATTTTCGAGGAGTTTATATGAAAGATGAAATACCGAAATTTCCTCATCATTCTGAATGTGGAATAATAAATTTAGCAGACTCGACATCAGAAGGAACGCATTGGGTAGCCTATTTTAAGAAGGGGACACACTCGATTTACTTTGATAGTTTTGGGAATTTACAACCTCCATTAGAAGTAATAAGATATTTGGGTAAAAATATAAAATATAATTACAATCGTTTCCAAAAATTTGGTACTTTTAACTGTGGGCATTTACGTATCAAATTTTTACTAGAGTGCAATTCAAGCCATGTCCTGCCTAACCTTCACTTTACATGAAGTGGACAATATGGCTCGATAGACGTTTCTTAGAATCCCCTCCCATTCCACATATGCTGTCTAGTCGGAGGAGGAGAAATGTTCTCCTCCTCGGGTATAAAATCAGGGACCTCGTCTAGGAAAAATATCATTCAGCGAAGAACCAGCGCCAAGACCAGCCACCAGCCACCAGCCACCAGCTCAACACCGAAAATGAAGATGTTTGTCAGCTCCACCGCCTCCAACAGCTCCACCAGCTCCACCGCCTCCACCAGCTCCACCGGCACCAACACCAACTCCACCACCTCCACCACCATCACCAATTTACCCGAAGGGGTATCACAGGAGGACCTCAATGCCCTGATGAGGGACATTGAACAGGACCCGCTGATGCTTGCCCTTAACAGTTGCAGGGTTAAGGGTAAGCTCAGCTTCAACAAACTCCCTGTCAACATGGAGTTTGACATTTTTCAGCGAGGAGGGTAGCTGGCAAGTTTGTGCAAAATATAATGCTCGAACTTGCCAATGTATTGGTCTATCTTCCAGATAGATACAATGCTATTGAAGATAGTCTAATTTATTTCTTTAATTCTAAATGCTACACCCTTATCAAAAGGGATGATGGTAATATAGATTTTAATTTAAAAAATGTGGAATAATAGCTTTTAAAAAAATTAAGAAATAAATAAATAAAATAAACAATTTTTAAACTTAAAAATAAAATTTTTATTATTGGGAAATGGGTATTGGGGATCTTTTTTCAGCATTTTTATTTTTCAGAATTTAAAAAATTTAAAATATAAATAAAAATAAAAATTAAAAATGTAAACTAAAATCGAAATTTTTTTATTATTGGGAAATGGGAATTGCGGTTCTTTTTCAGCATTTATTTTTCAGATTGTTTAAAATTTAAAAAATTAATTTTCATAATAAATTAAATTAAATTAAATTCAAAATTTTTTATTATTGGGAAATATATTGGGTATATTTTTTTTTCACAACTTTATTTTTCAGATTCTTTAAAATCTTAATCAGGTCGTACAACCAGCTCTGTTTATCAGTGGAGCTACTCTCCCACTCGCATAATCAAAAATGATGTCATTGGAAAACAAAACCAAACCCACAACCTCTTTTACAATACATCAACTTGTAATTAGAATAAATAATTTCATGAAAATGTATAAGAATAAAATTTTCCCCGAACACGAGCAATATCTGGAGGATTCGATAAAATATTTCCATCAGAGGATGCCTGATACACCGCTGGTTTCAAATATACATGGACAACATTTCACATCTTGCTCTTGGGCGAATGATAATGTCAACAATGGTCTCGATACTTGCGCCTGTCATTTTTTTAGTGTTCGCTCTCAAAATCATTAAAAATTATGAAAATGTATGTTGATTTAGAACATCGCTTCTGTTATTTATCTTGATAAATAAAATTATAATATATAAATAAATATATATCCATTTTTTATTGGGAAAAAAGGGTTTGGGGATGAATTTTTTTTTTTTTTTTCAGTATTTATTTTTCAGAATAACTCTTTCACTTAAAAGTCACAATTCCATATCAAAGAAGGGCACATCCTTTGGTCAATGAAAGAAAGGGTGGTGAGGGTGATCCTTCCTCGAATTTGTGAAAGGATGGGGTGGTGGTGTGTGTGTAAGCATGTACTATCTCATAGGGAAAATCCACGCTCGTGGTGTGCGTCATTCATATGGTTGTACTTTGGTTGTTCCGTTCCAAACATGTACCCTTCTTCAATTCCACCCCCGTTCCTTTTTAAGTGATGGTCGTGGGTGATCGTCCAAGTGCGCTCGAGGATCGAGCAAAGCGTGGATTTTCCGTTCCAAACATGTACCCTTCTCCCATTCCACCCCCGTCCCTTTCTTAAGTCAGGATCGTGGGTGATCGTCCAAGTGCGCTCGAGGATCGAGCAGAGCGTGGGCGTGGAATTTTCCGATCCAAACATGTACCCTTCTCCCATTCCACCCCATCCATTTTTTAAGTGAGGATTGAGGGTCAACGTCCAAGTGTGCTCGAGGATCGAGCAGAGCGTGGATTTTTCCGTTAGCATTTCCATTTCCATTCCACCCCCGTCCCTTTTTTAAGTGAGGATTGTGGGTCAACGTCCACGTGCGTGAACGGGATCGATGCGGCCCAGGATCGCTGCGGTGCGACCTTTTCAATTGCCTCCCCCGTCCCTTTCTTTCAGTGAGGGTCGTGGGAACGTACACGTGCGCTCCGGGATCGCTCGGGATCGCTCCCCTCCCTTTCGCACTCGTATCCACATCCTTGTTGGGGCGCTTGAACACTTGTTAACAAGTGTCCTTTTACATACACTGACCCTAATTAATTGCATCTTTATTACACCCATCCATTGACAGGTTGACAGCTAACCCTCATTAATTGCATTTTTATTACTCAAAGCAATTAAATGTTTTGACAGCTAACCCATTAATTGCATTTTTATTACCCCTTTTGCCGACATCAAAGGTCCCGAAAATCCCGTTTTTTTACTACTGATATCCCGCTTGCTGTTCGATAGGTTCGTTTTTGTCGTCTCTCGGTCAACATTCTTTTGACCTTCTGTGCTCGCTCTTTCTGAACAACTCCTTATAAGCTGTCAGTTTAAAGTGGTTATGGATCCTTGTCTGAATCACGTTTAGGGAGATCGGTATTTCGATGTCCGCACTTATCCCTGCCGAGCCTTTACGGGCTAGTTCGTCTGCCTTTTTGTTCTCCGCAATCTCGTTGTGTCCCGGTACCCAGGTTACTTGTACCTCATTTTTATCAGCAAGTCTATGAAGGGCCTTCTTGCATTCTGCCACTAGCCGTAAGTTTAAGCGGGTAGACCACCCTGAAAACCGAAAATTGGAGGGTTTTTCAAAAATTCATTTTGACAAAGTTTTTAAGAATACACCTTTTTATTCATTAGTAAATCAAAGTGCATATGTTAAACTAAAAAATACTTATTGAAAGAAAAAAAATATTTACGAATGGCTGAGATATAGTGTAGTGTATGCGCATATAAGTTCCTATTACTTAACATAAATATTGAGCGGCAACACTTTGTTAGCCGAAGTCACAACACTTTGTTGTTTGTTATACAAATAATATATGTATGTACATAGGGCATATGTGCATGCATTAATCTCTCTCTCTGCACATTTTATATATTGTTACTTTACATAAATATATAAATATATAAAACGGCTGCTCTGCCGCTGCGCCGACAGCTAGCAAGCCTTAGTTTAAGAGAACTAAGATTCATTCTAAAATAAAGACTCAATCAGCACAGACGTGTTAAGTCTACTAATTTTAATGGAAGATATATTACAATAGCCAGTCAAAAAATAATTTTTTTTAGGGAGTGGTCGTATGGTATACATTTTGCACACCACATTTGCTATCTGAAATTCAAAAACAAAAAATTTTTTTAAACTATATAAGTGTTTTTATAGCATAACGTAGTCGTTTTTTTTTTTAGACGAAATTTTTTATTTAAAATTTAATAACTTTAAACCAAAAATAATATCAAAAAATCCTACGTCATGCCGTTACACAGTGGTCCGGATGCTGCCATAAATCCAATTTTTCAATAGTCTTGGATTTAAAAGTTTCTAATGCTCATCAATTCTTGAATATTTGAACTATAATTCCCCAAAGTATTAGCTAGTTTCAATTCCGTTTACATACAAATTTTTAACCTTAAAAGTTACAAGTGGCGAAAATCCTATAAAAATATAATGTATTTTTTTTTTATTTACGAACATTTTTTCGATAAAATTTTTCGTGTAACAGTTCATTATTACTGTAAACTATATCATCAATAAAATTTTTTATCAATATGCATTGTTGTATTGATGGGATTCTCATTTAATTAGCAAAAAAAATTTTTTTTTTTAAATAATTTTTTCGAAGCGAATATTTTCAGCCTTCCATCAGCTTCCAACGAAAGACCATATAGGTAATATTAGTATACATCTATACTACAATACCCAATTTAAAACTTTTGCGCAAAATTGCTAAAACCAATTTAAGCGGTGACATTAATAGGAGGCTAGGGTAAGATCAAATGTTTACGATATTTAAAAAATAATGACTTTTGCTCCAACAAAGAGGGATTTATGTAGAGTTTGTATTATAATATTTATTTATATGTATATGTATGCTGAGATTAATATATGTAAGAACTTAAACGACTTAAACGACTTTAACAACTTTAAACGACTTCCGAAAAATGCGACTGCTTCTGTTTAATACTTTTTCGCAACTGATCCACGCTCCCTCTGCTCTCTTGATCGCTCAAACGCCATTCACCACGAAACCCCTAGGTATCCGTTGTCCGCCAGTTCCTCACTACTTTACATTTATTACTTTTCTTAAAGCTTTCTGAAGCTAAGAGGTATGATGACAAAATAATTAATTTGCAAAATTATGTAATTGAAAAATTGAAATATCAAAACCGTCCAGATGAATTAAAAAAAAGGTTTTGCAGATTATTCATAATTTCTGTAAAGAGATTTTTCGAAAACTGATTAATTGTAACAGACACTGGAATCGTGTTTTAGAAAATAATGCAGCCTGGTTAAATGAAACAGCCACTTTTCCATGCGAAACATCCGTGATTGAAAAAGGTATACCTTCTGACGATGATACCATACGCAATGGCGGAACTAAGAGAGGACGACCGCCGAAATCCTTCGAAGATATCAGTGAGCGTTCTAAAAAACGAAGAGTTAATAGTTTACTCAAGTCAACCGGATCTGAACTAGCATATGCTGCATCTGTGAATCTTTGATCGGAAGGTAATAGCTTTGGTGCAAATTTGGTATCGAAAGTGGCATCTTCCAAAGTGGGTGATGGCTCTCAATCTGTGAGGCCATTCACATCTTATACTGAAGATGAAGCCTTGGCTTTAATGATATCAAACAAATTGACAAAACACCAATATCTTAATATTAGATCAGGTATTAAGGAAAGAGGCATTGATCTGTATCCTTCTTATCATAAGATTATAGAAGCTAAAAAAAAGGTGTTATCCAAACAACATTACAATTTCTGAACAGAGTGCTTAAGTACCATTGCAATCCCTTCTTAATCACTTATCAAATCGTTTAGTACAGGTCGTACAACCTGTTTTACGCACTCTTCCTTCAAATTGCCTCTCAAATTTGATTTTGACCTGCAAGTGGGGCTTTGACGGAAGTTCAGGGCATTCAGCTTACAAACAGCGTTCGTTTGAAGACTTTAATGTCCAAAATATTATGATAACTTCACTTGTGCCTTTAGAGTTGTATACTCCAAAATCTAATTCATGTCAAACAAGAAAGGAAGCTAACTTCGGCACGCCGAAGTTTATATACCCTTGCAGATAGAACTTCTATGAATAGGAATCCATACAATATAAATTATATATATTTGTGTTAAATAACAATGAAGTAATACCTGCTTTCATTTCATTCACCTATACATATTATATTTGCAGTTTTACATTCACAGATTTGCATTTTTCCTCTACATCAAACGATCGTTTGTATGGCACCTATATGATATAGTCGTCCGATTTTTATGAAATTTGCCACAAAATTTTAGACTTATATAAAATGGCTATACCTCAAATTTGATGAAAATCAGCTGAAAACTAAAAAAGTTATAAATTTAATTGTATTAATTTCTCGATCGTTCCTATGGGAGCTATATGATATAGTCGTCCAATTTTCATAAAATTTTACACAAAATTTTAGAATAATATGAAATGGCTATATTTAAAATTTGATTAAATTCTGTTGAAAACTAAAAATGTTATCGCCACCGCGATTGTCAGTCTTCCGACAACAGCCACCGCCATTCTCATTCCTCTCAAATTTCTCGATCGTTCCTATGGGAGCTATATGATATATTAGTCCGATTTTCATAAAATGTTACACAAAATTGTAGAATAATATGAAACGGCTATATCTCAAATTTGATGAAAATCTGTTGAAAACTGAAAATGTTATACTTTTTAATTGAATTAATTTCTCGATCGTTCATATGGGAGCTATATGATATAGTCGTCCGATTTTCATAAAATTCTACAAAAAATTGAAGAGTAATATGAAATGGCTATATCTCAAATTTGATCAAATTCTGTTGAAAACTAAAAATTTTATAATTTTTTTGTAAAACTTTTCCGATCATTCCTATGACAGCTATATGATATAGTCGTCCGATCCGGCCCGTTCCGACATATATACGAGTGAGAGTATATAGAAGACTAACTGCAAAGTTTCATTCAGATAGCTCCAAAACTGAGAGACTAGTTTGCGTAGAAACGGACAGACGGACAGACGGACATGGTTAGATCGACTCGGCTGTTGATCCTGATCAAGAATATATATACTTTATATAGTCGGAGGTGCCTCCTTCACTGCGTTGCAAACTTCTGACTGAAATTATAATACCCTGCAAGGGTATAAAAATAATACTTTGGAAAAATTGTCGTCCATCACCTTCTTGATCTTGCGTACCAATTAAAATCCAGTTCACAAAAGAGACTACTGCAGTTTCGTTGTCAATAAGAGATGATATTGAAAGTCAAATAGGTAATTTAGTACCAAGTACCATTGAAAATGATGAATATCATAATGTATCTATTTCTCATCAAAAGCTCCTTACTATGATTGACGGAAAAGTCTGTAATGCTCTTACACAAACTGCCTCAACTCAAAGATGTTATGTTTGCGGAGCATTACCGAGCATTATGAACGACATAAATACATCAATTCAAAGAGAAACAGATCCGTCCACATTTGAGTTTGGCTTATCTCCTCTACATGCCAAAATTCGATTTTTCGAATGTTTGCTGCATATTGCATATCGCTTGGAATTCAAGAAATGGCAAGTTCGAAGTCCTTCAGAGAAAGCTAGCCTTAAAGCAAGAAAAGCATATATTCAAGCAGCCGGCTGCAGCCTTCAAGGAGAAGATGGGGTTGCTAGTAGATATCCCTAAAACAGGAGGTAGTGGATCAACAAACGACGGAAACACCGCACGTATATTTTTAATAATCCAGATATTTCATCTGAAATAACAGGCATTGACATAATTTTGATAAAACGATTTGGCATAATTTGCAAAGTCTGTCTTCTGGTTTTGAAATCAATAGCAAAAAATTGAGGTTTATGCGCTCGATACAGCAAAAATGTATGTGGACTTGTATAATTGGTATAATATGCCAGCTTCGGTCCATAAAATACTGATTCATGGTGCAGCCATAATAAAAACTGCTTTGCTGCTTATTGGCGAGTACAGGAATCATGTAATAAAGATTTAAAAAGATTTCGAGAAAATATACTCGAAAAATATCTAGAAAAGATACTATGATGGATTTGATGCCTAATTTGTTAATTTCTTCAGATCCAGTGATATTATCAAAATCAAAATGCTTTAAAAGCACACAAAGCCTCTAGCAAAAGAGGTTATGGCACTTTTGAGGCTGCCATCTAATCAGAACGTCTCCTCAGAATCAGATAGTGATTCTTAGTGAGCCGATACTTTTCAAATTGTTATAGTTAAATTTTCTTTAACACTTCTTTAGTTAAAAAAAATTTCTTAAAAAAAAAATAAAATAAAAAAAAAAAATTAAAACAAGAATTAAAAATAAGGAGAGTCTAGACTCTAGGCTATCTAGGCTATCGATATTTCGTGCTGACTCTATAGAGCCAGCAGCTCTCTCATACGCACACAGCAACATGGCGTGCCTCAAAATACCGATTTCGCGGTTGAATTTATTACAAATTTTACATTTACTTTATTTTATTTTTATAATTTATGTTTTTTATACCCTTGGAAATTGAAAAGAAATTGGAGATTAAAATTTATTTTTTTGTTCAGGTTCAGTAAGAAACGAAGTAATGCCACCAAAGATGTCGAGATTGGGTTGTCGTATTTGCAATACAGAAGCAAAAAGACGTAAGATTACGAATATACTGACGAAGAACGG